>JANSLV010000127.1:0-39028 GCA_029298845.1 Ophiostoma perfectum
ATATTCTACGATCGGGAGAAATCACGTGACAAGAGGGTCTTCTTAAAGAGGCTAAAGCCTGTGTTTTTGGCAATCTTACCTGTGTTTTTAGCTTGACTCAGCAGGCGCCACGACTGGCGACAGACTGTTGCCCATGTCATAGCCGCAGGTGATCAGAGCAGCCGAGACAACCTCTGTTTTTTTAATTACCGTAAAGGGCATCATATATAAATAAAATTAATGGTTTTGAATATATAAAAGTTAGAAATGAGAGTGAAAACTAATAAAGTAAATTAATAAAAATACAGAAAATGCAGAAAATGCAGAAAATAATCACCACGTAAACTTCATTAATGCAGGGTTCAATAACAACGGCAACAAAAAGTGGTTAACAATAATACACGTCAACGGGAAAATGGCAATCAGCTGTTTGATGCGCCACAAGTATGGAAATGCATACGCGCCGCAGATAATTAACGCCACCATAAGCAGGCAGAACAGAAAGGCAAACTTGAAGCGGCGTAAAATCACGGGCATCTCGATAAAGAAGGACGTGTCCGACACCTCCTTGGCCGTCGCGCCCCAGCTCATATCCACGGAAAGCATGTGTGCTAGGATTGCCTGCCCGACGTGCATTGAAATGCCGCCGAAGAAGACGAAGAGTAGCGGCACCCAGCGGAAAGAGATCCAGAGCTGCACCATCAAGTTTGAGTTGCCCCCCTCGCCGCGGTAGCGCACAACCGCCAGCGCCAGATTGCCGGCGCCAGAAAAGACGACTACAAGGGCCACCCACACGCGCCAGCTGTTCATGTAGAAGTGGTCCAGATGACCGTTGTACCACCCAACCAAGAAGTAGTTGAGCAGGCTGCCCAGCCAGGCGTAGCCGATAGCGTAGTAGGTGCCAATGTAGGCGAGCACAGTGACCTTGCTGCCGAGCGGCATGCTGCTAGTGATAAAGCGGCGGAAGAGCGGCGTAAAGATGCCGCGGCGTGGCCAGTGGCGGAGCGGGTGGAATAGAAGCTCGCTGCAGCCGTAGGCATACTTTTCCCAGCGCGCGAGCTCGTCGTACACGGTCAGCGAAACACCCTCTTTGAAGTCGCCGCCATAGTAGGCGCCCAAGCGCACGTGGTAGCCGGTCGTCTGTAGGCGCAGCGAAATATCAAAGTCCTCGGATACGTGCGACTCAGACCAGAACTTTTCGTACGGCGTGGTCGAGTTGCAGTCCGGCTCGCCCGGTGACAAGCCGTAGCTCTCGTTGTCGTAAAGAACTTCGAAATCTTGGAAACTGACTTCTTGCAACGCTGACCAGCGAAGAAAGGCATTGTGCCCGACAAAAGGCGAGACGTCGCCGCTGGCAACGGCAAAGCGGATGGCGGTGTAGATCAGGTCAGTAAAAAAGGTAATGCCCATCTCGAAGTAACTTGTCGTGACATTCATGACGCCCGACGAGAACTGAAGAATGGCCACCTGCGGCGACTCCTCTAGCTCGCTGACGGCGTCAATCATACACGCCTCGGGGATGCGCGTGTCCGAGTCAACAATCAATATGTAGTCGCCTACACGAATGTCGCCGTCGGCCCACGCGCGGCCCTGCTCTTCCTCGAGCACCTCAGCGAGGCAGCGTTGGTAGGCTTTTTCTTGATGCTCATGGTCGTCGACTTTAACCAGCTTGTCTTCTACCTTGATGCTGATGCCCAACGCATAATTCATGTTGGAGGCCTTTTTGAATTTCCCTCGACGTATAAACCGCTTCAGGCCCTCTGCATCGGGTGCGTGTTCCGGTCGGGCCACCCAACCGATGCCATGCTCAAGGTAGAATTCCTTGCGCTCGGCCGCATCTTCCGGGGACAACAGCTGCATGCCGTCGTCATTAATAAATATATTAGCAGTACCGCCACAAGATCGGTAGTGGCAAATGGCCGCCTCCAGAGACGTGACCGTCGGGCGGATAACGGCTTCTAGGCCTTCCTTGTACACAGGGCATTGGATGGTAACGTGGGGGAGGGGGCCGTTACGAGCATCGAGACGCTGAACGGGATGTGCCGAGTAGTATTTCGAGTTTGTTTGGAGCTGGGATACGGGGCCAAATATTTGAGCCACGGTGTTGATTATGGACTGGCAGAAGAACTGCATGGACAATTAGCAATCAGATCTACACTGAAAAAAAAAAGAGATGGAATAAGGAAAGGGAGGAACAAAAAATAGAAAGGCATGGTAACGTACCAGACTGACAAACACCTGCAGCGGCGTCGTGACCAGTAAAAATAGGCGCGTCCAGTCGCCATCCGTAGCGATCTCCTGAGCCAGCTGTTCGCAGCCCAGCCCGACCAGCGTCAACGTCAGGATGATGGTCAAGCAGACAGACACGGCATTGTAGATAACGGTGGGCCGCTTCTTTATGACGCCCGCCTCCAGATTGTCACCAGATTCTGCTGTATTTTGCTTGTGGTTAATTTGCTCCTTCTCGTAATGGACTGTCTTGGAGGAATCTGCTGCTCCCGGCTCTGTCTCTGCCACCGGGCCATGCTCGTGCTCAGCCTGGATACTAGATCCACTACTATGTCCACTGTGGTCGCTTGTGCTACCATTGGGCATGGGCACCAGACTAAGTATCGCGTCGATACGGCTCTGGAGCGTTGATATGACGAGATCTCGGAGGAACTCCCGCAGCACGACCACCCCGGAGCGGTCTATTTGCGCCAGCGAGTCCCAGGGTGAGCGAGAGAAGAATACACATTCACTAGCATTGCGAGCTTGCAGCTGATGCTCGCTTATGGTTTCGGCGTTGGCCTTACTGGTCGCTCCCCCTGACGCTTCCTCTGGAACGTGCTCTTCCTCAAACTTGCGTCTCTCCGCCAGCGACCAGTTTTTGACCGCAAACCACCCCTGCTTGAGATGGTGCTGCTTGTTGCGAAAGATGCGCAGAACGCGCTGCTCGTCGCCACTCGGGACGAGGTCGCACTTTGTGAGCACGCCCACAGTGCGGCGGCCGACGGGATCCACCGAGAGGGCCATCTCCAGCGCTGTCTGGTTCGGGATGGGACAGGTTGCATCTACTACAGCGACGATGATCGTATTTGGGTCGGCGAGGTAGTTCATCATTAGGCCCCGGACGGCCTTAACTTCATGAGGAAAATATAGGTATGTGTCTGGAAATTAGAATAGGGACGAGAAAAATAGAAGAAAAACAAATTGAAAACAGTACACTTACTCCGTACCATGCCCGGGAAGTCAATTACACTCAGGTTGTGCACATCTGGCCCAGCTATGTCGACGACTAGCATATTGCCTGATAGTGACCGTATGCCTTCCTCGTCGTCGTCCTGACCCGCCACATCTAGGCACATATGCGCAGCCGCCTTGTGCACCATGTCAACGAAGTCGCCGCCACTCAGCACGCCGCAGTGGACGGATTCGAAGCTATGCAGGTGCTGCACGGCCGCCTCGTAGTGCTCATCACCCGGGCCCGGACGAATGTACGCCCGCGCATACGCCCCGCCATCAGTTGTGCGCCGAAACTGGGCGTGGACGGCAAAGTTGGTTTGCCGGGGTCGCCGGGCCGCTGGGAATGTCAGCCCAGTCAGAGCCTCAAAGAGCGACGTCTTTCCGCTGGATATGTCCCCGATGATTGCGATTTGGCTCATTGGATGTTTGTGTTGGAGAGCGTGCGAGATTGAGAAGACTGTCTCCTTCAAGGCCAGGGGGTTCGGATGACTCGCTAGTTCCACCATGGCGGCCTGGGGCGGATTCATCTTAAGTGTGTTGTCCATGTTGACTCGCCGAGAAGAAAATGAGGCTAAATTGGGGCTTGGTGATGTTTACAAATATGCAGCCTGACCATAGCATCCCACGGGATTCGTGTCTGCAGACAGCGCAACACGATTACATATACACTGGGTGCATGCCATGCTCTTGGAATCGTTCTGCTCGGCCTAACCCGAGAGTACCATATTCTAGAAAAGCTAAAAGTTGAAAGAAAGCTAGAAGTCACCGGATTTCCGCAAACAAGACACATGTTATAGCTGGTAACCGTTTTCTCGTATAAGCGGATGTTTATTTCCTCTTTCAGACGTAGGAATGTATACAAGTACATCTCCGAGGCAGACGGGGCTAGATCATGCCTCTACCGTTTTATTGTTTTCTGCATCTTTCATGTCCATTCTATATCCGTCTACATAGGGTTTGACTATCCGAGGCAGTCCATCTTTGCACTCTAAATATGACAAACTCAGTAACGGACATTTGTGCACTGGTTTGCCGAATTGCCACAGAATGGTAGGTGGGGACAATAAACGTGTCTAGATTGTATGGTTGCAACTTAAGGGATGTACAAACAAAGGCGGATAAACACAAAAATGTAGAAAATAATATATATATTGAAAACCCACTACATGATATCATGCCATAACTTGGAATTGCAGTGCTAACAGCCCAAGAGAGAGAGCCAGGCTCGGTCTTGAAGATAAATGCGCAGCCGACAAAAGGTTTGTCGCTAGCGGAGGAATCGTGTAAGTCGCCGTTGATGTTGCAGTAGCCGTTGCGTGACTGGGCGTTACCGTCACATTGTCGGGCTTGACACCAGTGGAATTCCCACCGATATACCAACTTCCAATGTCTGTGAGCTTCCCATATGAATTGAGCATCGCGACGTTGATGCCGACATTCGAAGTGAAGGACCGGAACGAGCCAAAATAGGAGTAGAATGTGACGTTTCTGGCGGTCAGTATAGGAACAAGGAACGAACGAACAAAGAAACAAACAGAGATACAAACATACTCGTGCTGGTCCATATAGCTAACGGCCGTTTGAAAAAACTGTTCCGTCTCATTGAGCGTCGCGTCATTAAGCGCAAATTCGGTCACCCACAGATCGATGCCGGGATACACTGCGGAGACGTCGCCGAGGTGGCTGGACAGGCCATCAAAGCTGCCGTACCAGTGTATGGGGATGAAATCAAACGTGCAGTTTCCGTTGCACGCGGTGGTGAAGTTCGCCAACCACGCAGCACCTGAGTAGCCACCCGTGACGGCCGGGGCGCCGACGGCCACGCCCAATTTGCGCAGGGGCTCGATCTGCTTCGCCCAGTAGACGGCGGCGTCATCGGGGGTGATGTTGCTACCACCCGTCTCGCCCGTATTGTCAGGCTCGTTGAAGGCCATGACATGCGTGATGTTCTGTCCCTGGACGATTTGCGACGTCACATTTTCTAAAAAGGTGGTGTCTTTGAAACTGGATGGCGCACCCCAGAGCATGGGCACAAACTGCAGCGCTGTGTCGTTTTCGTACCGGCTGCTCGGGTACATCTTGTAGTTGTAGTACCATGTCAGGTCGGAGCCCTTCTTGACCCATATCTCGTCGTCCTCTGGAAAGTCGCTGTTGGGGATGTAGATGAGGCCGCGTTTTTGCGACGCGTGAAACGACGACGAGATGGCCATCGTGATGGTCACGAGCGATAGAAGGAACAATACTATAAGGCGAGCCATGGTGGCGAGTGTGTCTGGATGGCGATATGTCAGTGCCTAGGTGTCTGTCTGGTGCTTTACGTTGCGCTCTACAGAGTACAGATTATCAGTTCTACAACGGACTCGGCGTGCATCCGAGTGACCTCAGGATTATTATAAATACAAGACCGAGATACAACAAAAGTAAATGGAAGCAGATGAAAAGAAACTGAACGCGCTTGTCCGGACTCGTGTGTTGCTCCGAGCTGCCTTGCCGGCCTAGCTGTCCTCGTTACGCTCCCAGGAATCCAATATTCTCAGACTCTCCAGCGGTTCCCTTTATTACTTCTTACAGAATGACTCTGAGACAAGACCCACTGCTGTCAAGTCTACAGAGTACTCGTATTTGTTTCCACGTTCCGTTTTTTTGTGGGGGCGGTTCAAGGACATGAGAACAAAAAGAAACGTCTCCCGTATTAAGCAGCGCCCTGGCTAGTCGCTTGTATGGTATGTTCTTCTTCGTAACCAGGGCCTGGGCATGGGCCGGCAGGCCGGGCGATGAGACCATAGCCTCCCTTTGCTCGTACCAACAAAGAACTATAGAGGTTTAAACATAGGCCCGCAGACATCCGAAAGACAAGAAAAGGTGGCAAGAACAGATGCAGGAGACCAAAACAAAGAAGGTTTATTGACAAGTAGAAAAAGACAGTGCAAGATAGGGCAAGTTTGAGCAAGATATATTTCTTAAAAATCACAATACTACAAGAGACTATTACAAGGTATCTTCTATCCAAATGCAGTCAAGTCGGTCGCCCCAGCGTCGCATTGCTGCCACATCGACACCCGCCGCACAACCATCTCTCCGTGGCCGGTGCTGTTCCAGGTCGGTGCCCACTGGTCGCGGGCCTCCCAAAATTCCTCGCGCGGTGTCGTCGACGCATCTGCCCAAGGCTTGCCTTGCACACCG
Source organism: Ophiostoma perfectum (assembly GCA_029298845.1). NCBI lineage: Eukaryota > Fungi > Ascomycota > Sordariomycetes > Ophiostomatales > Ophiostomataceae > Ophiostoma > Ophiostoma perfectum. Next base: position 6,388 of record JANSLV010000127.1, read on the forward strand.
TCAGCGAACCAGCCCGATGTACCGCCCACGCCCACGCCCAGGACTAGGTAAAAAGGGCGATCAAATGGCGTCGCGTGGCCCGTACCGGCGCCCGACCAGGGGTTCAGAATGCGCGAGCCGTTGGCATAGGTCGCGCCGAAGCCACCTCTCTTGAAAAAGCCCTGGTCGAACCGGACGTACGTGACCTGCGCGAGACGGCTGTCGATCCACGTAAACAAGTACTTATCCGTCCATTCGAGCCCAAAGGTATGGAAGCCTTCATCGTATGTCGTATGCAGCGCATTTCGCGAGCCCGTCGTGCTCGCCCAGCGGTCCTCAGTACTGTCAGGGCCCCAGTGCATGCTACTCTGCAGGAGTTGGTTACCCTGGTCGTCGCCGTAGCTATAGTTGTTACCGCGCGTGATGCCAATGTCGATCTCACCCGAGGCCGGCCACACGCCGTAGCTGTCTTGGGCCGGGAACATAAGCATCTGCGAGAGCAGCCAGTCGCCGCCGACAAGCTTAGCCTCGATCTCGACGCGGCCGTAGCGGATGACGGCAGTGTTCTTGGTTGAGATGCGGCCAGTTTTAACCGGTTGCACAATGTGACCGGCACTCATGTTCGCTGACAGCACGCAGGCGCTCTTCGATGTCGACGTGCACGTACCATCTGCCGTCAAGTTGGTCACACTGGTGCTGGCAAGGTAACTTTCGGTCTGCAGTGTGGGTCGGATCACCAGCTGGCCGTCGCGTATAAAGACGTTCTCGTCGTTGCCCGTGCTCACCGCAAATTCGCCGTTGCTAAACTTGTTAGAGTGGACTTTCATAAGCGCTTCAACACACCCCAAAAATAAGGAAAACAATAAAAACAAAAGATCAGTAACAAACTCACTTGAACCCGCCTGTCTCGACCTGCTTCTGCCAGATGTCGGGATTGAAGCCATTGGAAAAGTCATCTACAAACACTTTGCAGTACTTGTGCTTAGTCACCGACGAATAGCCGCTCCACGACATAAGACCAATAATAGCAAGACCAGTCAGAACCCCGATGAGCGGGAAAAGTGTGATCCATATGGCACGCGGGTCTTTCTGCCGCAGTTCAGGGCGGTCAATCGTGCCCTTTTGGATCCGCCGTGATCGAAAGAAGGGCCGTAGGCTGTCCGTCTGCACTGAACCACGCATCGATTCCGTAACCGGAAAACGCAAACGCGCAATGTTGTTGCCTGTGAAACCCAAGCCTGAGCCCGAAGAGGCTGCATGGTGGACACCTTGAATACTATTTGCGTGCTGGAGGCTGGGGTGGCTTTGATCGGCCATCGTCTTGTGAAAGGGGGATGAATGAGAGTTGCTCGACGTGCTTGATCGAAATCCAAAACGACCATATTGTCCATTGGCATTGTGGTCACTTGGCTTCTCGCTCAAGTCTGATTCGGTACTGTCAGTCGTGACATCACAGTCTTCCGGCCGATCCTCACTATTGGCAATGATTTTAGCGGGCGTCTTCACATGTAGGTCCATCGCGAGCTGGTGTTAGATTATGGCAGAATTGATGATAGTGAATGGAGGGTAGAGAAAAGGCGGGTTGGAGAACATGGATGTGTGCGATGCCATAGGTCTTAGTTTCAAATTCACAGCTGGCTATAATATATACTACGCTGCAGGACGATGGCCACTATCTGGTTTTCCGCTTTGTCACTCACAAATATAAGTAGACCAGCTTCTAGAACGAGGCGGACTGTTATATTTCGAAGATGAACTGTGCAGTATAGTCTAGGCCTCTCATACTCGTTGCCTCCCCGAGGTCAGGGATGGATATTGCCTAATCGGGGTTCAGCCGTAATAAGACTAATAGTAACAAACTAGCGCTCGGGTAAAAAATGTGCTATATGCAAGGCAATATTTAGCAGCAGGAATGTATATCGGAATAGAGAACAACGAATCTACTTCTTATTTTTGGCTCTATTTTCTCGTTCTTTGTTTTTTTTTTAAAAAAAAAAACCTATTCATTTTTCATTTCTCATTTGTTAACTAATAATATTGTATGAATACTTTTATTTAACTAAGTGTAATTCGAACCATTTCAGAACTATTTACTGCTATAATCCCCATTACTGCACCGAACACATCAACAAGGCTTACTATTGCCTCCGTGGTGGCCGTCTGCTAGATCACGACGGAGCAACTACGGAACAAATCGGTCTACAAGATTATCGGCTGCATCCGTTACCAGGAGGTTACTTAACACCCTGGATCAAGCAGCTATGGCTATGCGAAACCGGCGCAGGCTTTTGTAGCAATGTCCACGATACCTGCAAGGACCCTTGCCGATGGCAGAAGGAGCACTTATGGCCATGACGTTTAACTGACGTGTTGACCAAGAAACACTGATAAAAGTTCATCTCCTTACTTTTTCTCGTCTCCCTATACTTTGTCCCTTTTCTTCCATTCATATATATCCACCGAGATGTCTGCGCTGCTGTTACGTATACACCTCGAGCACTCAGGGTAAAATGTACTACTGCTGGCTCCCATGGAATCGGAAACGTCTCGACCGCCATAACCTCGTGCCATGGGCCCGACGGCATCATCCCTATCATTGACGAGAACGCTGGCTGTGAGGAGGTCTAGCGTATGCTGTTTTTGAAGCTGGTAAACCCTTACGGAGTAGAAGGCGTCTACCAACGCCAAAATCGCCGTCCTCCGCCCCAACATTCACTCGCCCATTCTACATGCCCACACTAGCATTGGTGTCCTCACCGACATTGTTACCGCTAATTAAAGCCGTCAAGCAAGGGCCCAAAATAAAGTAATTGCTACAGCCATCCTAGCACAGCCCCGAGCGCGCTAACACCCGTCATTAAACCACCTAAGTCAACATTGGCAAAGCCCGCTACGATTGGCAGCATTTCTGCTACAACCTGACTCTACAAACGTCTTTACGACAACGGACCCGGCTCCATCGTCCGGGTCTGGTGCCCAACACGGCAGCAATCGTCTCCCGTGCCACTGACCCACTACTCCGCCGTAAGCCCATAAGCTTACTCGTGTGTGGTGCTGACCCGTAGCGCCTGGGCCGTCTACAGCAAGGACGGTCGTCACACCGGAAATCATGACGAGTAATACTAACAAGCGCACTTTTTTTTATTCTTTTTTATTATTATTATTATAATAACGTAGCTTAGCACAATGTTAACGAGAAGATTAAGTTAGCTAACAACATGAATCCTGTTCACGTCTTGACCCTGTTTATCCGCAATTGGGCTGTGCAGAGTCCAATGGATGGTGTGAGGTACGGACAGGCGTCGGCGAATGGAAATGAAGATCGAAATAATAAAAAAGTCAATCGTTTATGCGTCCACAGCGAATTTGTAGCTAAGCCTAGGATCAAAATTTGATACAAAAAGACAACGCCGTTTGTAAGTACGAGTACTGTCCAGCCAGTACTGTCCAGCAGTCGTTCTCACCAAGATGGAACTAACAAGACATTGATAAATCTATATTAATAACAATACACAGAAAACCACACCGCTCATACCAAGGAACACGATAATAGTAAAGAACAAAGAACAAACCAGCTCCCGGCAGTCATGCGCGTTGTTTCAAAGTTTAGGAATAAAAAACATAATAAAAAAACTCTTGGCAGTCATGCGCCGGTTTCAAAGCTCGTAATTTGTTGGGAACGTTCGTATTCATAACAAACACGCATTGATCTTCGGAGGTTATTTCTATTTCAGATGGCAAGCAACTGCCGGGCGGGAAGAAGCCCTAGGAATTCAAAGGAGGCATCCTCCACCACCAGCAGGGGAAGAATGCTATACGAGTGTAAAAAGGGAGGCTCATTTTAGTTCCCGCCTTCTCCGTGGACTTGGGCTGAGCATCAGCTGTGATCTGTGACGTCAGTGACGTGTTCCCCACAATACGATCCTCAATACGAGATGCGACGATGATCGCCCGAGGGCGAAAATCTAAGACAAGAAACCAAGCAAGAAACCAGATGAGAAATAAGGGGCAAGAAACGCTTAATTGAACGTTGGCAATTTCGAAACTTCAAGTATAAAAGACCATCACTCCCTCCTCTCGAGAAATATATTTGAAGCATACAGAACAACAACTACTATCACTACAACTACTACTACCTCTTCTATCACCTCCCTTTCCACCTCCATTTTTACTACTAAATCAACTTCATCCGCGAAAATGATGTTCTCTGCTGCTGCAATTCTTTCCGCCGTTGTTGCCGTCTCGGCCAACCCCCTCTCTGCCCGGTCCGACACCGTCTTCGACGTTACGGAGTTCGAAGCTGGCTGCATCCCACACAGCTCTCAGTGCCGGTAAGTTTTCTATCTGCAGTCACGTTTGGATATTAGAAGAAAAAAAATACTAACCTACATTTCCATTTAGCTACTCTTTCGGTGTCGTGCAGGCCAACAACGGCGAGACCATCCCTGTCCAGTGTGTCCTCCTGGCCACGGCTAACGGCGGTGACCTGCCCAACGTGACGGACGCACCCTGCACCGACTCGTCCCGCACTTTCTCGGTTGTCCGCGGCACCGAAGGCCTGACCCTCACCGTCTCCCAGCCGGTCAGCCCCGCGAGCAACGAGACCGGCTCGCACCTGCTTGCAGCTAGCGACCTGGTCACGGCCACCCAGCCCAACGCCGAGGTTGAGAGCTACGAAGGCCCTACCTCGTTCCCCCTGGTGCGTTAAGCTTTGTGAAAAGGCCACCAACCACACCCAAACTACACGAGAGAGTTTTGCGGGGGGAATCTAGGAGGAAAGGGTAGCGAGAGAAGAGCGTATTGTCAACAAGGGCCGTCATATTTAGCATTCAACATTACTAGCATAGGTCATCATTAATTAGCATTTAAATACACTGTATACATTGTAAACAGACCACAAGGTTATATTTGCACACCGAGATAGCCCACGATACAATTAAACTATTAATAAACTTGTTTAGTGACTTGCAACAGCCTTACAGAATACTCGTAGTGATCCTGGGGGGTTGGGTAGCAATATCTAATCAAAGGGCCAAGGTACATGTACATGAACTCTCTTTTTGTATCTGGCATTAGAGGTGGCGCAGGCCTGTGCCACCCACGCCTCCAGATGGCATGAACCAATCATATAATACATTTTCATTCGCAAAGTCTCCATTCTTGTTTAATCAGCCACTATAATCACATTAACTTATATATCTTCAGTTGGCTCGCTTGCTATTTGCTTTTCTGTGGCATTGGATGTCATCCTCGCTCCCGCGCCATTGCTACCATTTAGTTTCCGTCATTGCACGTCACAATCCTTGCTTCCGCACCATCACCGTTTTTATGCTCTCTATGTAGGCCTGTAGGCATATTCTGCATCGTCTTCAGTGTTCGACAGGCTGAAAGAATGCACAGATCATTCACGAATATGCTTTCTTATTGATGTCATTAATATGACTTCCTATGTGTCCGTTTGTTTAAGTATTCCTTCCATTTAGCCCGCTTATTCCTTCCCCGAAACCCACGATATCATATCTTACATTTCGGCCTGCTATCACCGTCTATAGCGCCGAAAGCTGTGCGAGGTAGTAGCGATCGGAATCCTCAGTTACCGAAGCTTTCGCCGTAAGGTATCAATAAAAGTTATTACGGTTGCGGATTGTAAAATATCAAGAAAATCAAATACGTCCGCATCTCGAAGCGTGCCGTAGGGCATAATATAGCTAAAAAAAATATAACCTTATATTAATGTGCTTCTAGAAGAGTGTCTAACCGATTGTCAAGCTTTTTGGTTCTGACATAGCAGACGGTCTGACCGGAGTACTCCGTGGAGGCTTTGTTATTATTACATTACGCCCTTACCATGTCATGACAGTCACACCCTTAGGCAGTGAATGACTCGCTGTTGAACTAACAATGTAACAACTCAATGCAACGGCGTCATTAGGATGTCTGCTTCACTATTGACGAACCATTATGTGTGGTTCCATCCAATTGCTATTATTCGTCTAATCTTTCCAGAAGCCACCGCCTTATCATGTGCGGGTATTGTTGCGCCTTGGCAAATGGCGATCGCCAATCTAGACGTACTCTATGATGACGTACATCAGAATATTATACTTCGAGTCATGCAGATAAGAGTATAAAATACAGTTATCCTTCCCTCACTATGTTACTATACTTGTAGAGTTTGTACAAAACATAGTAAAAGGCGTTGCAATGCTAGCAGCTCTACCACGGATATATCCGTGATAATGTATGAACGGATATCGACCATGATAATGGTTTCCATAACAAATCGTAATGACCTATCCGGCAACACCGGTAGCTTTGCCGGAACCGTTGAATAGCTTATATACTACCCGGAACCCCGGCAGTCCTTTGATTCAAGACTACATCGGCCATAACCAGTCTCTTTCAAGCACCTACCACAATGCTTTCCGCAATTTCTGCCATTGTCGTCTTGGGTGGACTGGCTACTGCTGCTCCAGTCCATCCCATACAGCTAGAGACCAGAGTGGCAATCAACTCTCGCCTTGCTAACGTGCACGTCTCCTTTGCAAACGATGTCCAAGGTGTTATCAACTTCGCCTATGGAGTTTGCCATGATGACACAATTGGTACACCCTACCATGTTATCGGTCACGGTGAGCAGCACAGCGTTGACAGACTGGTGTGGAGAGTTCCTGACGATGTTCAATCCGATGGCTGCATTTCGGCTTGGTCCAAAAATGGCACTCTTCTAGGTCGCAGCCAGCCGCAGGTTCTCCATGAAAAGAGAAGCAAGCGGTCGCTGAATGACAACAGCATTGTCATGGATGCAGCCTCGGGTATTGACGCATGGGGCCCATGGTTCGACGGTGTTACTTTGCTGCAAGGCAAAAACTTTTCTATCGTCGATGAGAAAAAGGCCAAGGCCAAGCGTGTCACCATTGTCGGTGCTGGCATGTCTGGCCTCATGACATATCTCGTGTTGACCCAGGCAGGCATGACAAACGTTCATATTGTTGAGGCTGGTCAGCGCCTGGGAGGTCGCGTGCACACAGAGTACCTTAGCGGCGGTCCTTTTGACTACTCCTACCAGGAGATGGGACCAATGCGCTTCCCAAAGGAGTACACATCATCTGCAAACGAGACATACAACATTACAGACCATCAGCTTGTCTTCCAACTTGCCAGTGAGATGAACACAATCAACAAGCACAAAAAGAACCTCAGTGTCGACTTTATCCCTTGGTACCAGTCCAACACTAATGGTCTGTATTACCATAATGGCATCAAGCTGGCGAACGGAATGCCGCCTACACAGGCCCAGGTCGCTGCCAACTCATCGCTCAAGATCACGACTGTCAACGATGCTTCCACGACTACTCTAGATGACAAAATCGAGAGCATTGCGGACAACGAGCAGCTCCTTATCGACGTGGCCCAGAACATGTTCAAAGCACATGCGGCATTTTTGAGTAAGCCAATTCCGTAGGCTCACAATCACCCGCGGTATACTGACGGGAGGCCACAGAGAACGGAACAGGGGGTCTGCCCGGCGACCAGTGGTCAGAGTTTGCCTACATGGTAAACTATCTCAAGGCGAGCCTCAATGACACTGACATTGTCAGTGGCGGCAGTTACGGGTCGTCTTTCTGGGGCTCTGTCTACGACAACTTATATTTCAGTGCAGCAAAGTGGTTGACTATTGACGGCGGCCTGAACCGCTTGCCTCTCTCTTTCCACCCCATTGTTGACAAGGCCACCACTCTGAACACAAGGGTGGAACGTGTCCAGTATGACGAAAAGACTGAGAAGGTCAACTTGCAATGGCGTCGCAACTACACCGACAGCAAGTTCAACTCCATCTCGACCGACTACGCCATCATTGCTGTCCCATTCTCCGTTGTGAAGCGCTGGCGGTTCTCCGCTGGCGGTAAGTTACTTCCCCAGAAATCTTAAATGAGCAACATTCAATTGACCATAATGACAGCTCTTCCCGCAACCATCTCGAACGCCATTGACAACCTTCCTTATGGTGTTGCTTGCAAGGTTGCCCTTGAGTTCAAGACCCGGTTCTGGGAGCACTACAAGAACCCCATTTATGGTTCTTGCTCAACAAGCACTGATATCCCCGGTATCGGCTCCGTGTGTTACCCATCCTACAACATCAACGGAACTGGCCCCGCAACCATGCTCGGCAGCTACATCTCAGGCACTGGTTGGGCCGACTACTGGGCTGGCCGTACCGAGGAGGAGCACATGCAATACGTTCTGGATGCTATGATTGAAATCCACGGGGACGTTGCACGGAAGCAATTTACCGGCAAGTACAACCGCCGCTGCTGGAACCTTGACCCGTACGAGTCTGCCAGCTGGGCCGACCCCAACATTGGCCAGCATCAGCTTTACCTGCCCGAGTACTTCAAGACTCACAGCAACGTAAGACATAACTCTCTTTCAATCACACCGTCCTACATACTAACACGGTAGATGATTTTTGTTGGCGAGCATACCTCCTATACCCATGCTTGGATTGCTTCAGCACTTGAATCTGGCATCCGTGGTAGTGTCCAGCTTTTGCTTGAGCTTGGCTTGGTTGACGAAGCTAAGGCCGCTGTCAACAAGTGGATGGCGAGATGGATTGACATTGTGAGTCTTGTCCCTTTTTATTTTCCAGTCCTGCATAAACTAATAGTTTGTAGTAAATCAAGCTTTATATAGGCTTCGATTGTCATGAATGGGACTCATTTGTCAATCACAAAATAAAACTACAGTAGTCCCATAGTCGATGTGATCTTAGCTTACTACATACGTCCTTGGTTGACCATTATTTTTAAACATAGCTAAAAGCATCAATGCCTACAGATGCCTGTTCTGAAAGGGAAATGTATTTGGTATTATTTGGTTTACTTGGTCTTCGACAATAACCCAACACCTATACTCCTTGCACTAGATACATCATTGCTCCCAACGTCGAGCTGTGCCGATCTACAGCCTCGACTTGAGATCGGACATGTTAGACTTCCACAACTCGAGAGTGGCATTCGTGGTGGCTGTGATGCGGTCACTAGTAGTCTGGTAGAGGCGCGGAATACCTGTAGCCTTGAACTGTGAGCCATTGACGATCATATCTGCCAATCCCTTCGCAGAGAGAAAAATCTGCGGCATGCCATGCCCTGTAAAACCTGCAATGATATACTGGTTCTGGCGTCCCGGGATTGGACCGACATGTGGCTGGTTGTCGGATGAGTATCCCATGACTAGGTTGCATGGTTAGTAGGAGAAAATCAAAAGCATGGAGACACTGATCTCAAAGAATACGTACTACCCGTCCAGACGCGGTCCGTGGTGGCACCACTTTCTTCCCATCCCTTGAAGTGGCGTTGCATATAGCCGTCGAAGAAGTTTGAGACTGAGGGGATCAGCGCATCGTCATTGACATTGTCGTACCATTCGTCCAGTTTGTCTAGGTATTCGGATCGAGCGCCGCCTATAATTATACTTCCATCCAGACGTGGGATCATGTACTCATAAGCTGTTGAGGAGCTGCGAATAATGTACGACATTTGCAGCGGGCCGGTGGCCGGGTTTGTTGGGATGATGCGGCTGCAAATACCACGGACTGGGACGATTCGGCTGCTATACTCCGGCAGAACGGAGGAAGTATACGCATTTGTAGCACAGATGACCCTTTGAGCACGTATGACGCCACGAGCCGTGGTGACTGGGATTCTGCCATCTGAAGGATCCGGCCCTGCGGGGATGGGCACAGTCACGGGCGTATGAGTCTGGAGGTTGACACTGTACTTGTCAATGCACTTGTTGAGAAGACCATGGATGAACTTGTACGGGAAGATGTGGCCGGCGGTGTATGTGAAACAAGCTTTGGCGCCCTTGACTCCAGAGAGCTGCTCTGCGGCTTTGGGATCCATGGCTGCCCCATCATACACGTCCTCTACCACTGTTGGGAGGCCCGCCTTGCGAAGCATGTTCACGCCAGCCCGCAGCTTTGAGGCCACATCCTCTGTCAACAGTACGTCGCAGCACCGGGTCAACACAAAGTCGCAGTCGATGCCTTCTTCATCAATTGCCTTTTTAACAGCAGGAACATGGGCACGCTCGAAATTGGCACACTCGAGAGCTGCCTCGTAACCGTGCGTGACAGCAATTTCCGCAGGCCGAACATATGGGTCTGGCTTGAGATGGCCACCGTTCCGACCTGTTGCACCAGAGCATACTTGGCGCGCTTCCAGGATCACGACTGATGGTATTGGGAGGCCCTTTTCCTCGTACATCTTCAGCATGTGGTACACTGTTGACGCACCAGAGTATCCGGAGCCAATAACCACGACGTCAGCCTTCTTCGGTAGCTCTGCTGTTGTGCGATGGTCATCAAGAGAGAGCGGCTTGCTCCTCCAAAAGGAGGTTGTTGAGTTGGGCACGGGCAATCTTGAGCTTGCCATGTTAGATGTTCTTATCGGTGTTTGTCTCGGTTTTCTGAGCAAGTTGGTCGAGTTGTAGATGAGGTATGGAACTTCACACTGATGGAGTCTTAGCCAACATAATGAAGCATTTGTCGGCAGTTTTTGAATCGCATTGCTGTTGAATCTAGTCGGTATCGGTGCTCAAATCATAGCAAAACACGTTGACCACCGTCTATCGTTACATCATGTCTTATCATGCAAGCCTCCGATCCTTGTCATGGGTCCACTAGCATCTCCACTTACTCCGCAGAATTGTCGTAAATCGTACTAGCCTGCCGGATAGATGTTTACGAGCTAGAGGCCGGCTCCTGTATCGGTCGTCGGCTCTAGCTGCATGGCATGCTTATCTGGGCAATGGCGGCTGGACCTCCTTGGTATGAGTGGATATGTCAGACTCCAGATCTGCAAGTACGAGTAGTGATAATATGCACCGAGTCCATGCACCGAACTGAAACCTTGTGAAAAACACCCATGGTTTTCTTGATTTTGCTTTCATTACAGAGATATACGGTTTTATAAACCCGTTGAGAACAACCACATCGAAATCATTCTATTGTATCTAATCCAATTAAAGTGAAAGCATGCTAAATCTAGAAAATATCTTTTTTATTTTCGTTCATACCGAAGTATATCTCGTCTCTAATCATACAAATCAATCAAGGATACCGCACGGACCCAGATCTCCTTAAATAAAACCAAGCATCTTATTTTATTTAACATTAAAACTACCCGCCATTAACGGAAAGTTTAACACCCCCTCTATTTTCTAAATATGCCACGTACTGATTTAACATAAGTGACCCAGGGGGTTATTACTATTTTTACTATTATTTTTAGTTTTCTTTTGACTTTTTTACGGATCATTTTATTACTATTTTTCACGATATTTAGTTAAGCCCTATAGTACGGCATTCTACCGTACTATACCGCCTTAAGACACCTTTTTCTTAGTTAATAGTCCCCCTTAGTCTGTCATCTACGATGATAGACGATGGGAGGAAAATCATTGACCACACTAGACAGATTTAACATATTAGAATTAAGACTTTAGATTCATCCCGATCGGACCACTAGATACACTCTCGACTACTTACCAGACTCTCCCGACGCGCATTCATAAAGCTATAAATTGGGCCTCATGGCCCCTGGCCAGGAGCGCCCAGCCCGACCTACAGTCTACATGCCTAGCCTTAGTAGTAGGTTGGTGTGTTGGTTGTTCGTTAGGTAGATACCAGGACAGTACACCCGTCCTCGCTCTTAGTACTAATCTGTCTGAGCATTGGGCAAACATCGCCGTGAGCTTAGCCAATGAGGCTTATTCGAAAGATACCGAGTTAAATGCTCCGCCCACATATATGAAGCACTTTACTCAGTAGACTACTAAGCCGATAGCTTGATGTATTCTCGGTGGTCAACCACACTACTCCGTACAGCTATCTTTAAATTGTGACAATATATAATGCGCCAGGTGTCCATCGTATGATGCAGCGTACACTTGCCTTATAAAAACACCCATCACACCGGCCGTTATACCACAGGAGCATCTGAGATGTAAGAATAATACTCGCGAAACTAACTGCTCACATGCAATTTTTAACTTTATAGCCAATCTCCATCATTGCCCGGCTTTCTAAGCACATAGCTACCTGCTCGAGCACAGCCAACGACATGGCACTAGGAACGAGAAATGTTGTCTTCGACGTCGTAGGAACACTTGTGTCCTACGATCATCTCTTTGAGGCGATCGAGGATCGGTTCGGAAAGGAGCGGCTCGCAGCCGCGGGTATCAATGCAAAGCTTCTGGGCCACTGCTGGCTGGAAACTGCTGAGCGCGAATACACATACCTGAGCTTATCGGGCCGGTACTGCACTTTTTTCAAGGTGTTTGAGTCTTTGTTCTATCGGATGCTTTCATATGCAGGTGTGGCTGATCCCCATTCATTCGCGACGGGCGAGGATGTCAAGTACCTGTCATCTGAATGGCACAAGTTGTCTCTCCGCCCGGGCGCCGCTGAGTGTGTGAAGCAACTCCGGGATGCGGGATTCACGGTCTGGTGCCTTACTGCCGGTGACCTTGCCCGTGTTGGCGGCTACTTCAAGCTGGCCGGCGTTGATATGCCAGCAGAGAACCTGCTGTCGTGTGATACAACTGGCATTGCCAAGCCACAGCCAGACGCCTACATGCCAATCCTGAAGAAGCTTTCCGCATCCGGTGCCACACCTTGGTTTGCTGCGGCACACATGTGGGATGTTTCAACAGCAAAGACTTTCGGGTACGTAAGATTCGGTATATTCTGTTATTCAGCCTATTATATACTAACACAACAGTTTCCGAGGTGCGTACTGTACGATTCTGGAGTCCGATCCCATGCCAGAGGTGTTTGGAGCCATGGATGTAGTTGAGGACACATTCGAAGCTATGGCAGAGAAAATGATCGAGGCGACACAGTGATCTGATATGTCCAGGCAGTGCAGCCCTCACTAATGAATAAACAACGTTATCATGCCATATCCATCAAGTTAATATCTAAGCAGACGTCAAGCACGGGAGATATTAGTTATTGAGCACAGTCGGCTGACTTTTGTTGAAGACGTGCTGCAGGCTATCATTCTCAAGTATAACCAACGCGATGTGATTATGAATGGTAGTATCATGTGTCATCTGGAATCTCCACCTGTTATCCACGACCTCCCGCTCTGACGAAAACGAAGAGGACCATGTGTCGATACCAGCGTCAGTATGTCTAGCTAATTTGAAACTATAGTGATGTTCGCTTGATGTCTCACCTTGACTTTAACCTCATCAGCGAGCTCTTTCATGTTCTATTAGGGGAGTCTCATATTATAGCCCTCCATCTACGTGAAAGCGAGTGCATCTTCATGTGGTAGGACGAGAGCTACCCCGACCACGATGCAATGGTATTTTGCTAAAATGATGCACACTACTCGAGTCTAGATCAAGTCAACTGCCGAAATTGATTGAGCCAATGCCGCAAACGGTGCTCTCCAATATAGTATTGTCGAGATAAACTGTTCTAGATATTCTTTCTTTACTAACGTGCGAAAGCCTACCCTTTCAGCAAGGTATCAATCAGTGACCGCATTTTTTTTCTGTTAGATAATCACTTTGCCGCTGGCGAGCAGCCGGGCCCTAGTGTCTGAAAGATTCTGAGGTGGCCGTTCCCAGTTGAGTACCTTCTCTCCCCTACCACATACATCTTGTCACCTCTCATAACAGTTGTCTACCATATATTTGACCGAGTTTCCATGTATATCTATTAATGTTTATTTCTGAGTGTTGGCGATGGCCAAGAAGGCCAGTCACTGGCTTCTGGAAAATTGTCAGGGTGTGCGGAAACTAGATAGCCTTGCTCTTTTTGTCAGCCATTTCCGTGGAAGAAGCCAGATAGATGTAGCTGGGCAGTCTAGGTGTGCTTTACCCACTCCGTTTTAAGCTGGTCAAGATATTGCTCTTCATGTGGTATGCCCTTTAGGCTATTGTCTCAGGTTATAAACTCGTAGGCGGAGAATATAACTCTCTTATTTTCGTTCCGATCTTGACGATTTAGTTGTCGCACTTATATAAAGATTATAGTTAATACGAGCGGAAAGGTTAAGTCGAATCGTATAAAAAGGCACAAGACTTTACCTTCTTTATAAGCTAGCCCGGACATAAAAAGTAAGCCATAAAGTCAGTAATAAAGCTAAGCCTATCGAGCTCCTCAAATTCGTCTCGCCGTACGGTCAAAATACCCTCCAGGACAGTCACCTCGTTCAAGTATATATAATAAGTATAGCAGGTCGTGTCGTCCTCTAAATCGGTATGCGTCGAGATAATCTCGCCAACATCCGATAAGAAGATCCTATAGTTATCAACAGGTAGCTAACTGCTGTAGCGACTGAAATGTGCAATGACAGTGCTGTCGTCGTCTTGTTTTCCGTCCGTAGTCACAGAAACGACCCGTCTCTGGTCACAATCAGTAACGTGCCAGGTGCTCGGCCCGCCGACCATGATACTGCCACTCGGCGAGTAATATTCTGATTTGTTGTCGATCATGCTGTTGTTGCTGTATGTTATGTTGCTATCAAGCTATTGAAGCTATTGTAAGATAAACGCGCTGTGGTATGGGCCACACGCCTGCCACATCGTCTTTTCTTCCTATTTGGATGCTGGCTTTGATGTAAATCTTCATCAGGGCATTGTACACTGTTGGTATATTTGCGAGGCATAGAACACTTCACAAGTAAGCCATATCAACCATCAATGCTAATATGCGTTTTGTCCTTCCAAAATGCACTTTACAACACTCGATGTTCCTTGCATTTACCAGCTTCCCAGTTCAGTCCTAGTTCATAAAGGCTGCGAGGTACTCTGAACAGCCTTACCCTGAGACGGCTCTATCAATACGTTATCCCCTGCAGTGCTGGTGGCTGCCCAGTGGATGACTTTGCTATGTGGTTGTTCTGACCAACAACAAATATGTCAAGCCCACACTACGCTCATGACGAGATTTGAGTTTTACTGTTCTACATCTTACAGCTTACTATTCGACCATATTGGTTTAGTTTGCTTTGCACCTGTCTGGTATTGTTGACGATTCGTGTAGTCGCAAGGGCCGTGCCAAGCACGGATCGTACGGATGGTGCTCTTGCCTCTGCCGTTGGGCATGAGAAATAAACACACCTTCTCCACATCAGTTCTTAGCCAGTGGGAGCCATGCTTTTTGCGCGTAGCCAATAAGCGAATCTTACGCGACTCCTTTTTAGCGGAGCAAATGGTAGTCGCGCCATCATCGCATCCTCACACAAGCCACGAAATGCAGCTATTTCCTCCGTCATAGCATCACTGTTCACCGCATTCCCAGCCACCAGAGAAACGGCCTTTGGGCCATGCCTATGAAATCACATCTTGTTTTTGCGGCCTGCTCAGAGGTAACAAGTCGATTTCACCCCTGTCTACAATGGTTTCTCTTGCCGCTTTGGCTCTGCTGTGCGCCAGCGCTTTTCCAACACCGGCTGTGAACATAACAATATACCAGCACAACACCACGATTGCTCCCTACCCCTTCCAGTACCGGGCTCATCGTCTTACGGGGAAGAAATAATTGAACAATTCAGGCAACTCTCTCGGTCATCTACCTGGACATTGGTTCAAAGTATTCCTTTTAAAGGGGAGGCCTTTGAGCCTGAGGGTATCGTCCGTGTCGGTGTTGACCGGTACTTTGTCTCTGCGGGCGAGTATGTCACTCCGACGCAAAAGCACAATGAAATAATAAACGGAACAGACCGCACTGCGGGTGCGGGATTCGGCCATCTCAGTGTTTTCCGGCACGGGTAAACGCATTGCCGACGCAACGCTAACTCAGGCCGGGGATCTCGAGTACCACAACGGTGGTATATTATGACGGCACGTATATATGGGCGACCTTGGCTCAATATCGCCCAAACACCACAGCAACTCTTGTCCGTATCAACCCAGCGACGCTCGAACCCGAGCCGTTGGCGCATATCGCCGACCACCAAGGTGGTGTTATCCATGACTTGAGCACGGGCACAATATTGACGCTGAACTGGGGTAGCCGCGTGGCGTCACTTTGGAATTTAAACTACAGGTTCTCCGTCCCACCCGCATCCAGTACCCCACGCGCCGTTGTCAAGAACCTGTCCCACTACAGTGATTACCAAGACTGCAAATTCTTAGGTCACAGTCAGATATGTGGCTTTAAGCCCGTCATGATGTGCGGTGGCATCACAAGCCTCTACAACACCAGCATTGGCGGGCTTGCCATTGTGGATATGGAAACGATGGTTCCTTTGTACGAGGTACCCCTGACTATGATCTCAGATGGCGGAAACTTGGTTACCAAGAACCCCATGGATGTTGCTATTGTTGACGGGAAGATGCGGATCTACTTTTTTCCTGACGAAAGAAAGTCGATTTTGTATGTCTACGAGGCGTCCGCATACCGGGAATACTTAGTTAACCATCGGCGTACAGATCAGTCACTGCATCGTTAGTCACTAGTTCTCGATGGAATCTTCTATATATATCCATTTAAACGACAGCAAACTTTCATCATATCCTAATATATTTTAGATCAAATAAGAGTTTGAAGGGTTGGAGTTCAGGCAGAGTAATGTAAATTATTTGGCGAAATTTTGCAATCATAATTATGGTGATACTAGAAATTGAGTGAATTGAATTTATTGCCTGAGTACTTGATAGTAGTAAATGAATAAATAGAAATAGAAATAGAAATAATGAAGAAAAACAAAAGGACTAACAGCCAAATATACAAGATATTCAGCTTCCAGTGTCAAAGCAGGTCGAGTGACAGAGAATACGAATGATGTGAACACGGACATGTGCGTCACATCACAGAAATCAAATTCAAAACAAATAGAATGACTTAGTAGCCAATCAGCGGCGATATTACATAGCGACATAGCGATAAGGTTAAATCGACATGCCGTATTCCATTGGTTCCTTTCATGCCAGCCTTGCATCAAAAGCTGGAGCTGACAGGTTGCCCGAGCATTTTGATTCGTTAGATAGAGATAATGTGCGGACGAGATTCCGTAATCGTTCTAGCCCTATCCACTTGGCGGGCGAAGCGACTAGTTCACCCACATACGGAGTACATTTTTGGCTGGCAACTGAGAAAAGTCATGTTCTTGATTCTTGATGGCTGCATGTCAGACCTCTTCCCCTAGCCTATTGGAGAATGTTGCTTGGGCAATCCGACAATAACAGCAGGTCGCGTGGCTTCTTATCACGCGTTGAAGTGTATTCGTGCCCCATACTCCATAGACGGGCCCGGCACGGCGGATGCAATTTAGAAACTCTCACTCGACATCTCCAGAACTGGAAGGTGGTTGTCAGACGCTGTTTAGTAGAGTAGAAGAAGCGGCCACTTTAATGCTTATTTCTAGCCTAGCCGGCATCTCTGGGACAAGTGTTCACATACGATACTAGTAACATTCGCTCTTTGTGTGCTGTTCATGCTCGAAGCCAGCGCCGGTTGACACTATCACGACCGGAGAGGTCGACTTCTACGACGTCCGGAATCCCCGACATTGAACTCAGGTTCAAAGAAAGGATGACTATCATCCGATAATAATGCGAGACGTTTGTTGGCCAAAGCGATGGATGTCGTGTGCCAATATGCCAAATAATTTCCAATCGTTATCTCGCCAAGAGACGGCCAAGCGCGGGCCAAGGAATGGCCAAGACAAAGCCAAGACTTCAAGATAGACAGAGGTGCTCGCACTAACCCATTCCACGACGAGGGCAAATAAATTCAATTTTTTTTTTAAAAGCCCCATTTCAGCCTTTGTTACACCTCGTCGAAGAGAATAAATGCATCAAGCATTGGATTGACTTATATTATTCCTACTTCGCCCTTACAGTGTTCGACATTAAGGATTCGATAACACAACGGCCAACGCCCGCAGGAACCCGAGCATTTCGCCAAGCAAGCACGACCAGCAGACCACCAAGACACCGACAACAAAGTCTTCAAGATGGCGAAGATGGCGTGGGTGCATACTGCAAACGCAAAGATCGCCGCCAGTCCGGTCGGAAGATGGTTTCGCCTCGAAGGCAGCGGACACGTAAGTTGTATTTTTTTTTCTCAGTCTCATATATTCATATTCTATTGATATATGCGTAACGACATCGTTGTGAAGCTGTCGACTAACAATGCTGCCATGTAGCCAAAGGAACGGAAGGGGTCCTACTTCTTCACAGAGATCCGTGCAGGCCTGGCTGCTTTTTTCGCCATGGCCTACATCATCGCCGTCAATGCATCCGTCGTCTCCGACTCGGGCGGCAACTGCATCTGCAACGACCCGGAGGATATTTCGTGCTCAACTAACCTCGAATACGCCCTCTGTGTGAACGAGGTCAAGAGAGACCTTGTGACGTCGACTGCCGCTATCTCAGCCCTCTCATCGTTCTGCATGGGCCTCTTTGCCAACTTGTAAGTCACAATACATTCGACCATCACGATCTGCACACATGACTTTATATCACACTTTTGGGCTCGGGCACTGATAGTCCTTTATAGGCCGGTTTCGCTCGCTCCTGGTATGGGTCTGAATGCCTATTTCGCTTACACCGTTGTCGGCTATCACGGAACTGGCAATGTGCCGTACGAGATCGCCCTGACTGCTATCTTTGTTGAGGGCTGGATATTCTTCGCCTTGGCCCTCTTCGGCATGCGCCAGTGGCTTGCACGTGCGATCCCAAGGTCACTGAAGCTGGCCACCAGTGCCGGTATTGGCCTTTTCCTGACCCTTATCGGCCTGACGTACAGCGAAGGCATTGGCTTGACTGTGGGCGCTTCTTCAACACCACTAGCCCTGGCTGGATGCCGCGACGAACTGCGTGATGCGGATGGCCAGTGCCCTGACTCGGTCAAAATGCGGAATCCGGCAATGTGGGTCGGCATCTTTGCTGGTGGTATCCTGACTGTCATTCTCATGATGTACCGGGTCAAGGGAGCCATTATCGCAGGCATTGCGCTTGTGAGCATTGTGTCGTGGCCGCGTACATCGGCTATCACCTACTTTCCCCATACGGCAGCAGGTGACGACCTTTTCGAGTTTTTCAAGCAGGTAGTCAGTTTCCACAAGATTGGCCGTATTCTAACTGTCCAATCGTGGAATGTTTCCGAATATGGTAGGCAGTTCGGCCTGGCTCTCATCACATTCCTGTATGTCGACATTCTGGACTGCACTGGCACCCTATACTCGATGGCCCAGTTCGCAGACATGGTCGACCCCGTCACCCACGACTTTGAGGGCTCGTCGGTTGCATACATGGTGGACGCCGTAAGCATTTCTATTGGCTCTCTCCTGGGCAACTCACCTGTCACTGCCTTTATCGAGTCGGGCGCTGGTATCTCCGAGGGCGGCAAGACCGGTATCACGTCCATGACGACCGGCATTTGCTTTTTCATCTCCATATTTTTTGCGCCCATCTTTGCCTCCATCCCACCCTGGGCTACTGGCTGCGTTCTGATCCTCGTTGGATCCATGATGATGAAGTCTGTTACGGAGGTCAACTGGGCGTATATGGGCGACGCAATCCCCGCTTTCCTCTGCATCGTCATCATGCCATTCACGTACTCCATCGCCAATGGCTTGATCGCTGGCGTCTGCAGCTACATTCTTATCAACACCCTGATCTGGGTCATTGAGAAGGCGTCGGGTGGCCGGATTGTGCCTATGGACAAGGACAAGAAAGACCCGTGGACTTATCGCATCCCCGGCGGTTTCTTCCCACACTGGCTGGTGCGTCTACTCAAGGGCAAGAAGGATTTCTGGCGTGAAGAGCCATCTGTCGTCACCGATGCACCAGTCTCTGCATCGGCATCAGCAACCAAGGAAGAGAGCACCCTGGAGGGCGTGGTGTTGGACAAGAAATAAGGCATCAATGCGTCATCTCACAATGGTGGAAAATGGAGGGGGGTGACTGGCTTGCTATTATAGACTGCCTCCGCTCGGAATCGTGGTAGTAGTGGTCTGGCCATCCCCTCCCACTTACCAAATTTGGAAATAGAGAAAGTACGCGTTGGCATGCTCTAGACCTTGGACCTTTGTTCCACCTAGTTTCCAAATTCAAGTTCGGTGTTATCTATCTCCTCTAGTCCACTGTTTTGTTATCTCGACAATTGAACATCCATACTATCCGTACAGATTATCTGTACGGCAGATGCTAAAGTTGGACTTTCAGGCGGCTGCTATGCCGTTATCGGCGCGTACGGCACAACTTCAAGGTTGCACCCAGCGGCTTGTATGATAAGGAAAGTACTATAATTGTGCCTATGTGTGAAGGGAGGCGCCGGTCAGACTGTAAAATGTGTTCACACCTGTAGTATATCGTGAAAATTTGCCTAATCCGTTAAGGTCTGCCGTTGGTCAACCACTGAATCATAGACTAGTCGATCAATCTAGACTCTTTTCCTCGTTTTTCGTCTCCGGCACACGCACTTGTCTCATGTGAATGATTGTGCCAACACTAGACGTTGCCAGGATATCCACGGCTCGCTATCACCCGCAGTCGTCTAGTCATGCGCACGCCCCAAAGGATTCTGCTTTATCAATTTCTCGCCGCCGTCGTGCCCGAGGAGGTGTAATGGTGGGAGGGGTATGAGTAAACTCGTTGGTATCTTGAGTATGGCAAGCATCGACATCGGCATCGTGAGATCGCCCACGATATCTCTGGCTGATACGGCCAGAAATACAAATAACCAACTGGCGCTGTTGCCATCTTCAAATTCATGTTTTCAAACACATATCCTCATAAACTTGACTTGACATCACAGACTCAGTCTCATGACTTGTAGCCAACTGCTTCATTTCTTCTCCCGTCTACTACTTTCACACACCGACAAAGAAAGCGCAATGGAAACCGCTCCTACACTCACCCAGGGGGTTGCCACCCCCGACATGCAGCCGGCCATTTTTGAAAAGGTCGAGGCACAACTTCCCATTCCCAACTTTGACCCTGCTATTCATCTCAACTACCAGCCACCATCCACTCGCCACTCTTTCACAGAGCTTGGATTACCCGTGCCAAAAGGATGCCCTGACATCTGCTACACGGAGGCCTTCCAGCTCTTCTCGGAGGAGGGTGTCCGGATGATTCGCCGCGAGGTCTTCCGCCGCGAGTTTCTTGACAAGTACATGCGCTCATGGGAGCGCGCACCGTGCCTGATCAGCGGCCACTACCCGGTGAAGAGGGTATGTATTTACACACACAGTACAGCTTTGTGCATATGCATACATAATTCTGACGATTCTATAGGATGGTACATTTTTGAAGCAGGCCATGATGAACCCTGTCACACAGGCTGCCATCAACTCGGCATTCGGCTGCGCCCTGGCCCTGCAGCTAGACGAGAACGCAATGGGATACATCAACGTTCAGCTTGGTGCAGAGGGCATTGAGGGCGTCTACCGCCTGAATGAGCACCCCACCAAGCCCCTGCCTGCAGCTGCTGCAAGTGGGCTGCCTGCATCCGAGTATGATGGAGCCATGATTGACAGCTGGCACAAGGACACCACACCGGTCGTGCTTGTTCTGATGCTCAGCGACACTTCCACCATGGTCGGTGGCGAGACTGCTATCCGGACTGGTGATGGCAGAGTCATCAAAGCCCGTGGTGCCAACATCGGTGGTGCTGTCATGATGGCTGGTGCCTACCTTGAGCACGCTGCCCTGCGTGCTAGCAACTGTGCTGAGCGTCTTAGCCTGGTCAACAGCTACGGCTACGCCAACCCCGATGCCGATGACAGCGGCACCACTTTGAGAAGCGTCAACCTCGGCTTCGACAACCTGTCTTACGTCAAGAACAGCTTCATGGAGCTCAAGCTCCAGCGCCTCCGCGACCGCTGTAACATCGCCATTGAGCGTGTCCGTGAGGGTCGTGAGAACGGCGACGCTCCTACGCGCGAAGAATGCGAGGAATGGGTGCGCGACCAGATCCGGCTGCTCAAGATGACGGCCTGGGAGCTCAATGAGCGTATTCCCAACTACCTCGCCATGGACATGCCAGAGGAGGCCCTGAAGACATACCTGGCCGATGCTTGAAAAGGAGGGGGCTATGGTGGGCCGTCTTGACCGGATCGAAGCACGAGGGAAGAACTCGTTGGCAGCCACGATAGTGTACTGTGAATTTTGCTATGTGGACATGATTCTGCTTATTTTTCTGTTTCTTCCTTTCCTGCGCGTGTTGGCTTTTTGACCCCCGGTACTTTTGTGGCCTGATGAATAATGTTTAAGAAGATGATGCTTCTTGTGTTTTTCACGTTCTTTCACCCCTTCATTCGCCCTCTTTGGTTTTCTGTTTCTATTTTACTTTTAGCGTTTTGTTCCCTACTTTCCTATTCCCCAGCGTTTTCCATTCCCGTTCCAATAGCCACTTCATGATGATTTAAATCCCTTATCAGTACATTCGACCTAATTTCCTCTCAGCATACTCAGAATTTGAAGTCGGTTTCAAACACAGGCTATTCAGAAAGTGCTTGATGTGGCAAAACAGCAATAACTTGATTTCCCTGATTTCATGCTTTATTTAATATTAGTCTACCCTCATTAGATATTTGGTGATTTCCACCTGAGCCATCTTGTGATGCTTATCGTGATCGTTAGATTTGGGTTATATATGACTATATCTTCGAAAACTCCACCAAACCACGTACACCGGTACAATACCTCTGCACATACAGCACTCTGACATGATCCTCAACACTGGATCAACTACCACGGATATGTGTGCTGGTCATTCTCCTTTGACAAGTCCAAGCCCCTGTCAAGCTGCTTTTGGTGTTCGGCATCCAGATACTCCAACAAAACCTTTCCGTACTTCTCCTTGCCTTTGTATTCGGACACATCGTCACCCCAGCTGCGCACTGCACTAGCCAGCCGACCTGGTACAAAATCCTCTTGTGCTAGCTCAGTTATCGGGTGAAAATATGTGCGAATAGTGAAGAGAACTGCGCGTGACTTGGGGAGGCGTCGAAGGCTCTGCCTCTCAGAGCGGAACCAGTGATGTTCGATGGCCCGATCTTTCTCTGCAGTACTCCAGCTGACCTCCTCGCTGTTCTCATCGCCAATACTCCAGCTCCAGGCGAGGTCATCGTCAACCTGGATGAAGTAGTTGTTACGACAATATAGCTGGTCAACCTTAAGACGCCGAAAAAAATTCGCCATTCCTTTGTGCAGTTTCTCGTTGTACTGAGGCACATTTCCAGATGTGTGAATCTCTTCCAAAGGCATGCCGAGTTTGTCAGACAGTCTCCAGAACCCCGCCAGAAGAATAGCGCCTGCTTTCAAGTAATAACGTCCATCCTCACCCTCGATCATGAGAGCCAAGTCATCCTGGACCAAGCGTGCGGCAATTGCCATGGGATCTTCGCGCAGAGGACGCTCAACAAGATTGAACTTCTCACCAGACCACAAATTCTCAAGGCCTTCTGGTGTGCGGCGGTAGAGTGTAGGGTATCTTGCTGGCAGATAATGCATGAACTCGTCGAGAAGCTCCAGTGCCGCCGGGTAGGCAATCGGGTCGGTGTGCACGCACTTTTCACCGCGCTCGCTGATGCGCTCCTTCTTGCTTGCGTGGTACTTTGGGTAATGGTTGTCCAACTCTATCCAGTCCTGTGGCTGTACAGTGCGCAGACCCATTGTGACATGATACTTGGGGCCATAGCGAAACGCACGGTAGGGCAAGGGCTTCGTGGTTTCGATGGACCATTCGGGGAACGGGTCTGGTGTCGGGAAGATATATGGCTCCTCGGGAGTTGAACTTTTCCCGATACTTGAGCTGGCGTGCTGGCTTTTGTCTTCGAAAACTATCGACTTGCCAGCTACTTTCGAGTAGATATGGTACACGGCAAAAAGCAAGAATGAAAGGGTCAGGCACACGACCATGCCCGGCGTGAGAGATGCGATGACAGCCATAGTGGTAACTTGCCAAGAATAGATGAGGATGATGAAGAAGAGAAGAAGAAAAAAGTAAAGACTAGATAGACTCGTGATCGGGCGTCAATGAGGCGGGGGATATACACAGTAGATAAACATACTTCACATGGCTCTTATCGATACTACTGTGGTGTTCCAATAGTACCACGCACTATCAAAAGCAAGGCCACATACAGGCTCGCGGAATAGCTCGTCAGTTGTGTCTACATAGCCAGACATGTCTTACGATACGGATTCTGCTTTACACCCAAACAGGCCAAAAGAAACAGTCAAGACGAGCAAGATTCTAGTACATATTATCTCTGTTCTACTATCTTTCCTGTTTGGTGAACTACTTTCGATTGACCGGACACACTTAAGAGTAGGCTCTTTTTCCCCCATTGAGAAGAATCGCTGTCACTCGCAACAGCCAATTAGTGAATGCTCAGTCTGGCCCAACCAAAGCGCTTCCCGACGCGGCCCACCTAGCGTTTACCGGCGGCACTAGACGAATTAGGAAATTTCTGCCTATCACATCCCTATCTATGTCCGATTTACAACGACAAGACACTCCGAGCTCGAACATTCATAGCATTATACCATTGATATGATGTAATGGGGAGCTATAGCTATGTGCGGGACATCGACAACCCCGCCAAACAATATCACATATAAACACAGCATCCATATGCTTCTTTTGCTTTTGGAAACCTACAAATCATCCGATCATCATCATTATCACCATCATCACCATCTCTTCTCTCTCTTTCAATACTTCGAGTTTCTCAGGTACGACGATTGCATCTTGCTGCTCTACATTCTGTCTCACTGTACTTCAACTCATAGCTAACCCGGACAGTCTCAAAGCAAACAGATCTCAACATTCACAATGTCGGCTTTCAAGTACTACCACCAGGCTCAGTCCAAGATGGAAATTCCTCTTCTGGCCGGTGACAACGCCTTCCTCGGCGACGTATTCAGCAGCGACAAGCGCGATCCAGAGAAGCCCATCTCCTGCGGTCTGTACCGCCTCAAGAAGGGCGAGCCGCTCGTGTACACCTACACCTACGACGAGATGAAGATCATCCTGGAAGGTGACTACACCATCTCCGACGAGACTGGCCAGAAGGTTGAGGCCAAGCCTGGTGATGTTTTCTATTTCCCCAAGGGTTCCACTATCACCTTCACCACCACCGACTACGGTCTTGCTTTCTACTGCGGCCAGCGTGTTGAGAGCGCCTTCTAAACGGCAGGCGAGGACAGTCAAAATAAATAAATAACAGAATTGAGATTATGACCAGCATTTCCATGTAGATAGGCTAAGCGCCATATATATCTTCATTGAAAAAAAAGATTAAAACAATTTGAATATTCACTATGACATGCCTCACACGGTACAACGGAGTGCCGCAAATGAACGGGGATGTATCTATCTTAAATTGTAAGATAACAACGATTGAGGTTCTCTGTCTATCCGTTGGCCAAAAAGGGACTACACTATGATAATGGAAAGTGATCGCCAGGAACACAATATGCGGTGGACCTACGGCATCTCCAAAAGTCAAGATCAAGAGGATAGAAGCACGTATTCTTCATTGTTAGATATAGAGGCCGAGAAGGCTAGAACCAAGATGGATAGAAATGCACATAGAAAAGAAGCAAATAAATACAGAGATCCGAACTTATAAACCAAGTAGACAAATTGAACCCGAGGAGTAATCACGACGTATCCAGCTGTCCATAAAATCGTAAAATTGTGAAACGTATCAACCAAACATGGACCGTAGGCCAGTTGACTCCATCACATCAATCCAATGGACAAGCTCTGATCCAGGGGTGCTGTTATCGTAAGCTCGCCAGATCGCAGCTACAAGCTCTTTCGCAACCATGACGGGTGTTGGTGGTAAGCTGCTCTCGAGAGTAGTGAGGCGGTCCATGACAAATTGGCGCGCTCTCAGAACTTCACCTGCAGTGTCCGAATACTCTCCACCCGACACCGGAGATGGAGGAGATGCCGAGACATTGCCGCCACGATCGTCCATCAGGTGATTAATGTAAGACGACAAATTATCGTCGTCCAGACCCAAGCCGGCACCGATTCCTCCACTGGCTTGGTAGACTGTCGTTTGTGGGCCTTGCGATAAGTCCAGCATGGGCAGTTGGGGCGGGTGTAGTTTCGGCATGTAGAGGCCAGTGCTCGCCGAAATATACAGCAGTGGCTGGATCACCCGGCTGCCCGACGTTGGAGGAATGCGCTTCAAAATCTTGATCAAGTGAAGGGTCAGCGGTATTATCCATTCCTGCCACACCATCGTCTTGTTATCAAACGGAAGGGACCGGCCTGGTAAGCGAAGGAAGCCCAGGCTTGGAAACGTTTGGTAGAGCAGCAACAATGATGCAAGCCTGTAGGCTTCTGCGACCAGCGCTAAATGCGATAGAGGCGTCGCGTTGTCGCCGGTCTCACCCAGGCCACTGTCTAGCGGTATCTCCATCCCCAAGAGCTGCTCTTCCAGCCGCTCAGCCTGTAGCTCTTCAACCGGAATTGAAACCGCAGATTGCATTATATTGAGGCCATCCATGTTTGAATTAGCACTGTTTTGCATGGAGCGGCGTCGGCAGCGGCGACAAAGCCGGACAGTTTCAGTAAACAAATGCGTGGTCTGGGAAGAGACACCTGTCCATGGATGTGGTTGCTCGTCTGCATTCGTTGACTCGTTGCCCAGGTTCGGGTTTGGTTCATCAGCAGACCAGGGATTGAATCCCATCATCGCATCTTCGCCACCGGTGATTGTATGATAGTCGTTATTATCGTCGTCGTATACAACTGCCAAAAGCATGTTGCAGTAGGTCATACATTTGTTGAAAAACTCGAGCTGGATGGTTTCGTTGGGGTTCCCATTGGCCACGCCTTGGCGATTGAGCCGAGATAGAAGTATTCTGGCCTCATTGAAGAAAGGCAAACCCAGCCCGCGGGGATGCACCCAGCAAATTGTCGTCCCGAGGCCAAAAAGCGAGAACAACAGGCCCGTGTGAATCTGGTTCAGCATAGGTTGACTTTTGACAATCTGTAGTTCCATCTGTATGTAGTCGGTGGCTCGCTTCATGAGATGCAACGCAGGTTGCCGCATGCTTGGATTGCGAGATGCCATAAAGGCCGCAGACATGCTTTCTAGAGAGCTGGAGACTGTAATCGAAGTGCTCCACATGCCAGCAGCCATGTTGCGAATGGGGTTTGCACTAGAATCGAAGCCAGACCATGCAGGGCAAACGTTTTCGAACCAGTTCATAATAAATGCAGAAGACTGGTCGACCAGACCCGCGCTTGGGCGTGGTGAGGTGATACTGGAGCTAGAAGAATAAGAGGCATTTTCCTTATGCTTTGGTGATGTGAGCTGGGTTGATTCCTGTTGTTGCGGTGGCGATTGTGGTCGCTGATGCGGTCGCTGATGCGGTCGCTGCTGCGCCCGTTGTAGCGGTCGCGACTGCAGTTGTGGCTGCAGTTGTGTTTGGGGTTGGGGTTGCAACTGTATCTGGGGTTGAGACTGAGCAGACTGCGATGCAAGGTCGGGCTGATGTTTAAACGACCAGCGCACACCCTGCCAGTAGCCACCGCACTGCAGACCCTTCTCGGAGCACCGCA
This sequence comes from Ophiostoma perfectum, assembly GCA_029298845.1. NCBI lineage: Eukaryota > Fungi > Ascomycota > Sordariomycetes > Ophiostomatales > Ophiostomataceae > Ophiostoma > Ophiostoma perfectum. The sequence goes on from JANSLV010000127.1 coordinate 33,935, forward strand.
AGCATGATGGTCGTGTTTCGTCACATTTTAACTGAGCACGCAGCGTTAGTCGTCGGTGTCCTCGCGTTGGTGTTCGGGGTGATCATAGCACTTACGTGTTTTGCCTTACAAGTAAGGCATCCTGCTTTAGAACGAGGGGGTAGACCAGCTCTGCGTGATACTTTCGGCGTCTTCGGCGGCACCATCGAGTTGAGTTATGTCTTGTTGCGGCGTGTTCAAGTAAAAGACTGGGTGACTCAGGGGCAGCCGAGCCCAGCAAGAAGCATATCGTCAAACACAGCAATATTGAGTCTTGAGTTGGGTGAGATCTAGACCGTGCATGACGAGACCGGACTTGAAGGTTATAAGGCAAAGAGGGGCGTTCCGTAGTCGACGTGTTATGGCTCGGGCGTAGTTTAGATAAGGAATCGCCTCGTCTATGATTTGCCGGGAATCCCTACATGACTACTTGAGGGGTACTAACACAACCTGACGTGAGCCGTAGGGCCCCGAAAAACGATAGATAACACTAACAGCCAATCTATGGAGAACGCAGTAATACTCCGTAGTATCCATCTTGTCATGGAGGTGTCCCACCCTTCCCACAACAACATGGGGTAGGCGCAAGGAATCAGAAGGCAGGATAGGAAAAGAAATTCGGATCGATCCTTGCTTGCCAGCACGCCAGGGTCAGACTATCTGAGCAGATGTTTTTAGCCTTTTTGGATAGGCCATATGGCAGTTCCAGTGAACCATTAGGTAGCGCTAAAAATAGAATTTCTCGATTGCGAAATATGTATTGTAGCCATGCTATTCACACTATGCCATATGAATTCTCCACCATAATAACTAATCATTCCCATTTCAGCTTCAGCTCCGCTCTCTGTGTCAGTACGCCATGCCCAATACTCAGATGCTTGCCTTCCTTTCCCAGCCTTTGAAAAAGGGCGAGTCCGGAAGAGAATGAGGCTCCCAGTCAGCCTCCATAAGACCCGTGGAGATCTGGAACTGCTCATACTCTCTCAGTGTAGGCTTGGCCACATGTTCCACGTGCCACGTGCCCTTGTACTTCATAATGTTATCCTTGCCTTCATTCAGGACTTTCAGGACCAGGGAGGGCACGCAGGGCTCGTCCTTGAACTCGGTGAGTGGTGTGAATAGGGCCTTGAAGTTGAACACAATGGCGCCAGACAGCGGCAGCCGTCGAAGCGTCTGCCAGTCCACGCGCAGGTAGACATCATCAGCTGTGAGTGTTGGATTCTGCTTTTCGCGCTCCTCAAAATCAGGGTGGTCGGCAGGGATGAAAAGAGGACGTCCAACCTCGAGGCCCCACGAGCCACGCTGGATGGGCTTGCTTACTGGCATCTTGGTGAAAAATCTGAATTTGGAAACACGGTTAGCGAGATTACTTTTCCAGAGAGGATGAATGATATGATTGACTAACCTGTCCATGCTGAACTCCATCTTCTCTTTATAGTCTGGAACCACCTTGTGAATGCCTGGCAGGCCGAGGCCTACCTTCTCGCTCAGCTTCCATCCCACTGACGAGCAGACCATGCCGCCGCGAAGAACATAGCGGCCGGTGACGTCGTCGCGCAGCATGATTCCGAAGTCCTCTGGAACGTTGTGCAGCAGAACCAGAAGCGGGGGCGTGGTGGCTAGGTCGGTCCGGGTGTTGAGAATCTGGTTGACAAAGACGTATCCATCGAGCTGGAACTGGTTGGGATAGCGAGTGCAGACGAATTGTAAAACCATCTCCATGAGCTCTCTACATGCCAGCTCCGAGCCCGGCATAGAATCCAAGACCCCGGTCCCCTGTTCCTCGTACAGTTGTTTGCGCTGTGCAATTCTCTCGCAGTATGTGCTTTCGAGCTCGATCCAGTAGTCGGCGTCCAATTTCGTCAGTGCTGCAAACTGTGTCAGTAATAATATAGGACTTGCATCAAGAAAAACTGATAATAAACTCGGAAGTATATACACATTGTCTGGTGGTATGGCCACCGGAATGGTCTGTATGGTCTGGGCTTTGCTTTTGTGATGTCGAAGTCCGGTAGAGCTGCTGGCAACGGCACGCCTGAGAGCGTGGCATAATCTGGGAATCTGCCCAAAAGACGGATATCCTTGACGCTAAAACCGCTGAAGTTGTACTGCGTATCGCTGCATTTGCTCACGTCCTCGTTGAGCTTCACTATGCGGCTGCTAGGGACAGTAGCCAGATCGATTTCCTTGGCACCGGCAAACTTGGGGTCAAGGAGGCTGAGCTGCTGCCGCTGGGATGGAGGGAATACATTGGTGTATGAAATTTCCTGCGACTTGGTAGTTGACGGTTTTTCTGGAAACGATGACAGTAGTTTTCCGATTGATTTCTGGGTGCCTTTGCAATAGCTGAAGATGGCAGCAGCGGAGAGCAAAAGCACGCCCAACATAAGTGCTATGCCAGGCGTAGGCACAAGGTAAAGGGCTGCCATTTTGTTGTGGCTTGCAATATTCTTTCTAGTAAGTTGTGCTCGTCGTCGTGATGTGTTCTCGTTCTTGCTCCCAGCCGCTTTCCTTATATTCTTGTTCAGCTCTTCCTGATGATTATCCTGCATACGAGCTCTTCTTCAATCATTCTATATACAGTTACAATAGAAGCTCAAGGTGTAAGCAACTCTCCACAATTTCGAAGCCCCGATACAGTACACGATCGGGGTGTGTACATGACTCTGGTACAGAGAACGGCTGCGCTAGCCTTTTTAGGTTAATCTATCCGAAAGATGTGCAGTTAGCATTATGGCTCTTATCTCCAAACAGACTCATTGTTGTTTGGTCCGGTGGAATTGACCTAATCTGTGTGCCTCGAGCTGGATGTGACAATTCGTGGCGGCGTTCATGTGCTTTAAAATCAACGATAGGGCAGGACACACAGGTATAAGGAAAAACTCACGGAAGGCATACTGGAATCGCAATCATCGTATGAGGAAAGCATCACGAAATTCGATGCATCACACCCCAGAAGAAGTCAGCTCAGAATAAGTCAGCTGTTGCAGGTTCGCGTCACCCGCGGCCGGGTCGATTGTGTTTATCTGCGAGGGGTAACCACTGATACGGAAATACTAATCATGTTGGCGAGGATCCAAAGGAGGGGTATCACTATCACCCGAGCCTGTTTTCCGTTTGCCGTTCCGTTATCGCTCGCATCGGAATGCTGTAATGTACACGCAATGGTAGTGCCGAGATTGAGTGATGATAGTAAAGCACTTTAGAGCAGTCATGCCTACTCCGTAACACGCCTAGGATAACGGTTTAACGCCATGTGATAAGTCAGGAGCGCGACTGTGAGCTCATATTCAAACCCCGAATTAACAGTATTTCCGACCCCAAAAGGCTCTAAAATACTGAATAACGTGTCGGTATCCTGTCTCTAGGATAGTCGAGTTAAGTATGAATTCTTATCGTGACAATCGGTATCCTGAGTTGTATGTAGACTGGCGCACACCGTAGATCGTAGTACGTCCTCCTTAGTACAAGGGGGTATACTAGTGATCTGGTGGTTGTGCTTATTCTATTCTACTATTCTGTCGTGGGCCTCGATGCACATACTTTTCGTGCAGTGAGAGGGCGAGGGCGGTGGAGCCTCGCTGGCAGTGGTGGGTCACGTGATTAAGCCACGTGCTCACCAACATAACGCAACCCCCCCTAATGGCGCAATAGATTTGCTGGCGGTGAGAGAGAAATGTGGCAGAATTAAAGCTATTGTTTGCTTATGTAATCGGGTTTCTTCGTGTATTTCGACGCGACCGCGTACTCGTAATGTCCAACAAGATAAATGACAAGGAAATGAAGAAGTCATCAAATGCTACGTATTTGTTAAAGACGCGATATAGATATCGTCACTTCGTTTTAATACTTGCACTCGCTACGGCCGCCCTCACTAACTCAAAACAACTCTGCCTTAAATATAACTAGTAATACTTTACCGACCACTTCTTACACAGCAGCAGCTGCATCAAAACTTATATACGACGAGGTGAATCGAAAAGAGCGTCGCTTATAAAATAGTCTACATGGCAAGTCGCATCGTGTGATGTTTTGGTGAGGCAGAAAGGAAGAAAGGAAGCGAGGTCTGGTTGAGTGTATTCGAAAATAATTCTGCTACTTTACCCTTCACCGCCAGCAAATCTATTGCCCCATTATCGAAAGATCATAACGCGAAACCCCCCCCCCCCCCTAATGGCGCAATAAATTTACTAACGGTAAGAGGGAAATATGGCAGAATTAAAGCTATTGATTGCTTATATAATTATTTTCTTCGTGTATTATAACGCGTGTTTAGTGTCTATTAGTGTTAGGGTCCGTTCTAAAATTCTCAGGTATGGGTAAGTTAGTAATTTTTAGGTAGGAATTCAAAAATGCCCACAATAAATTGGTGGCTGACGGGTACTTACTTTTATGTAGCGTAACATAGCCGTCGAAAGTAGACTTTATCAAGTGACTTCTTTATTCGTTTGATTTTAAATTACATCGACGCGTAAAGTAGACGGGAAGAAGAAAGAATAGTGTAAACGAGGAGAGCGCACGCGCTCTATGTAATGTCGTAAAGTAATTTTAACGTAAAGATAAAATAATAATAATTCTTCTACTTTTTAGTGTAAAATATATCCGAAAACATTAATAAATCATTATATTATAAAATCCCTTTACGATAACGATGGGGGCTACTTACCTTACTTTATTTTTACCGCTTCTTCTTTTAAACTAACACCTTTTAACTTAAGTTTTTTAAAATCTATATCGATAAACCTCCCTTTTATACTTATCCCTCGCGTCGACATTTATCGGTTTATCGTAAAGCGTAATGCCCGCGATTTAGTTAATATTTAACGGATTTTTTCGGATTTAGTAAAGCCTTTATTACCGTCGTTTATTATTAAATTAAACGACGAGGATAATATCGATTTCGATGTTTTTATGCCGTTAAATATATAATTATTCTTTTTTTTATTTTTATTTTTAATAACGTAAAGGGATACGACTTTTATTTATAATATATTAAATACCGATTTACCTTAGTCGTTTTTTTGGTTAATTATTACTCTTTTTACTCTTTTTTTATTTACCTAAAAAGTTACTATT
>JANSLV010000128.1:0-34302 GCA_029298845.1 Ophiostoma perfectum
CGGTGACTAATCTGACTAATGACTAAATGACTAAAGATCGAATTAGTTAGTCTTAGTCAAGGCAATGACTAAGACTAATGACTAAAATCCCAACCCTGCTCTACAGTGGCGAGTGGCCTGAGCAGCCTTCCGCCAGCGCCCCTACTCCGTACTCGTAGTTCGCTCAGGCCGTCGCTGCGGCCAGTGCCTGGGGCCACTGCTGGTCCCTAGGCAACGCTAAGAGCAGCACTAGTGCCCAATCTGGCCCGGCTTTGGCTCGTTCCTTTTGTTCCTTTTTCCTCTTTGTGAGCTTTTCGTGACGAGGAATGCAGCGTCGACGTCATCCCCTTGGATGCAAGACCTGGAGCGGCGCTGCTCCTCAGCAAGCTCGCGCCTCCGTCCTGTATTCTGCCCTCGTTCCCGCAAAAGCAGGGAATCCCACCACGGCTGCTCGTGTCTTAGTGCTCGTGTCTAGCGCAAACCCGGGCTGAGCTGTTTTCGACGTCGACGGCTCTGCACCGCAACGCACCCCCGGATGCTCTATAGCTCTGTTTCGTTTCCTTTTTCGTATTATCTTGTGCATTTTATCTATTATATGTGCTATTTAAACAATACGTTTGTCTCATGTACTGCGTCTGCTTGCGCTGACAGATCGCCCACCTCCATTGTCCGCATGCTCGCCCAACACCTTTTAAACCTTTACTCATCCCGTCAACCGATCTTTCATCTCTTCCTTCTCCCTTATTCTTTCCCTTCTTCTTTTCCTTCTTCTTTTCTTTCTTCCCTCGACCCAACTCCAATCACCCTACTCTCTGCTGCTACCAATCGTCAATTGCTCAGTATCACGAGATATTCGGCCGTATCGCTCCTTCCGTCATATCGTCACTGCGCCCCACTCCCAGTCTCGTCACTCTGATCAGGCTCTCGTCCACCTTACACCCATCGCTCTTTCCTCCTCAAAACCCTGCCACGCCAACTCACACCCAACAACAAACCCCTCTCCTACCTCCAATATGCATCGCACGTACTCTATGCGCCAGTCGCGGGCACCTACTGCCTCGCAGATCCAGGTATGTTCTCGCAGCCTCTCTGGCCCGCTCGGGCGTTGTGCGCGCCACGCATCCGTCCGGCCAGCTCAATTGCGCTTGTATTGAGCCCATCTGCTTCGGCTGTCGGTTGCTTGAGCACATCTACTTGAACTTTTGGCTGACTCCGGCGTTTCCGCGCTCATAGAACCCCCCTCCCCCTCCATCCTCCACCAAGTCCAACCGTCTGTTCGGCAGAGGAGGTTTCGGTAAGTCGCACGCTCTCGCAGTACCTTTGAAGAGCTTCAGGAGACCTTCGGACCTTTGGACTTTCTACTAACGCCACTAGGCCATGCTCTTAGAAGGAACGCGGCCGGTGCCTTTGGCCCCGACCTGTCGAAGAAGCTGACTCAGCTCGTCAAGATGGAGAAGAACGTCATGCGCAGCATGGAGCTTGTGGCCAAGGAGCGCATGGATGTCGCCCAGCAGCTGTCGATCTGGGGTGAGGCCGGCGACGAGGACGTCTCGGACGTCACCGACAAGCTCGGTGTGCTCATCTACGAGATCGGCGAGCTCGAGGACCAGTACGTCGACCGCTACGACCAGTACCGCGTCACCATGAAGAGCATCCGCAACATCGAGGCCTCGGTCCAGCCCAGCCGTGACCGCAAGGCCAAGATCACCGACCAGATTGCCCACCTCAAGTACAAGGAGCCCAACTCGCCCAAGATTGTCGTTCTCGAGCAGGAGCTGGTGCGCGCCGAAGCCGAGTCGCTCGTCGCCGAGGCCCAGCTGTCCAACATCACGCGCGAGAAGATCAAGGCCGCTTACTCCTACCACTTTGACGCTATGCGCGAGCACAGCGAGAAGGTCGCCATTATCGCTGGCTACGGCAAGCACCTGCTCGAGCTGATTGACGACACGCCCGTGACGCCCGGCGAGACGCGCCCTGCCTACGACGGCTACGAGGCCAGCAAGGCCATCATCCAGGACTGCGAGGACTCTCTGACCAACTGGGTCACCCAGAACGCGGCCGTCTCGTCGAAGCTGTCCACGCGCGCCCGCACGCTGTCCACGCGCCGCCGCAACCTTATCAAGGCTCGCGCTGAGGGCAACGGCCACGACCTGTCTGGCCAGGATGCGCCCCTGGACCGCGACCACCAGTGGGTTGCTGCCAACGTCCACGGCGAGGACGGCAAGTACGACGACGACGAGGAGGAGGACGACGAGGAAGAGCTCGACGAGGAGGATGCACTGAACGGCGAGAGCCGCGGCCGCACCCAGGAGCCTGTGGCCGCATAGAGTGCTCTTCTCTATGCTGTCCCTTGCCCTTGTTTATTATATTCCCCCCGCTGTCTTGCATTTTTGGTCTCTCTGGTTTGAAAGAGCAAACGAAGGAAGGAATGGTGCGCTGAAGCAGTATTGCTTGTCGTCTCTTGCCAGCGCCTGCGACCGCGAATCGAATACCCTGTTCTCTTTGCTTCCACTCCTTTTCAATTTGACCTTTTTGGTCTCGCGTTCTATTTCCTCCTTTATTCTTCCTGTACCATTCCCCTTCCCTTCCTTAATTCTTGGTCCTCGGTGGCGTTGGTTTTCCTTGTTTGCCGACTTTGCTAGAGAAAACGGCGGGCTTGATGGGGTTATCTGCTGGCAAAGAACGGGTTGGTTGTGTTAATATACTGTTGTATCTAGTTCTTATATTGTTCTGCATTGAGTTTCTTTTAATTGCTTGTGTTGTGTGTGTGACTAAACACGGTGACACGTAGTCCACGGCGATGTGCTGTCGCCCACTAGGTTGTATGTTTGCATGTCGAATCGTAACAAGCATTTTAATACTGACATTGCAAAAACAGTGAGAAAATATACATATTAAAATGAGATAAATAAGCCATTGCAATATAATACAGTCGTTAATGTGTCGCATCATCTACATCCCAGGCCATGATGCTGCTTAATTTCCTAGAATTTGACACCTGCCCTCTCGCATACCCTTCTATCGCCGCCGTATCTGGCTCAGGAACTCTTCCACCTCAATCTTGACAATGTGCTCGCCCGGCGTCACAATGAGCCCCAGATACCGGGATGCCATGTCCATCGTGACCTTGCTGGCGCTGTCGCCGGAGGCCGCGAGCCGCGCTGCATGCTGCGCGCGCTGCTGTGCTGTCGGCTGCCGGTACTCTGTTGCATGCGCCAACACTAGGTTATAATCCTATCCGTTAGCACGGTATGCCCACGTCTCGTTTTATCTAGAGTCAACAAGACGTACCGGGTCTGTGCACTTGAACTCGCCGCGGAACATGCGACCGTCGGTCGTGTGCACGAGCAGGTTCTTATTCAGCAGTGACTGCAAATACGCACTGGCCTCGTCGCGTAGGGCCCGTGATTGTGCTGGTGATACAGGCGGTCTGGGTGCGATGCCAGTCAGAGCCGCCGTGGCGTCGGCCGTCGACATGGCCGGGGTAGCCATCGCTGCGATGCGGAGGTCGTGTGCGAGATCTTTGAATATTCAGGATCGTCGGGTTGAGCTTTGAACGGAGGTAAATCCGCGCATGATGGCCAGCAAGGGGCCTAGTCTAAAACAAAAGCAAAGATGATCTCATTGATCTCATCCGTGTATTGAGAGCCGAAAGCAGCGTCGGGCGTAATTATACCCTGACGTCGCGATGCTAGAAAGCCAAAGAATTGATGAGGCCCCCACCTACTCGCCTATGTACACCTACACAGTCTGTATACAGTATGGTTACTGCCAACACACAGTGAAGTGCCCCATATATAGAACCAATAGGAACTCGCAAGCTGCTGCCGCAAGTTCGGCCAATCACATCATCGTGCCACTGCCGCTCGTGTGCCTTCCCTGTATGGACAGGACGGGCCCAGAGCGGTAATACGGCAGGAGCGACGCAGAATCTTATGTGACGCTGCTCGAGCGCGTTTTGCGGGCAGTGGAGGCTGTCATTAGAGCAGCTGCTGCGCTGCATCGTATTAAGTAATCTCGGCCCCGTTTTCGAACGTCCCCTGCCAGGCTAGCGAGCTACGGGGCGCCCCTTCCCAATTTTGTGGTCTATCGTCAACAACAACGCATCCACTCGCTCACTCTCACTCGCCTCTGGCTCAGTCGCCTCAACGCGCCGCGCTCCAAGGTTCACGACATCTCACACCCCCACCACCACTGTTGCCTCGTCGCGAACCAGCGTCCGTTTGCCCAAAGCACAGTAGACAGAGGACGAACTGGTGCATCATTTATTCATTTTCGCATTCCGTCTGCCTCATTTGCTGCCGTCCTTTTTCGCAGGCGACGCGGCTGAGCGTTCCCTTTTTCCCTTTTCCTTTTTCCTCATACCTTTCACATGTTGCACATTCCACTTTGCCTGCTATGAGGCAGAGACGACAGCTAGCCGCCGCCGCCGCCGCCGAAGAGGAAGAGTTCTTGTCTCGCTGTGTGTTGTACAGTGCAGCATGGCGTCGAAACGCGCCGCGGCCGCCGAGGTGATCGACCTGACCAACAGCGACGAGGAGCCCGGTAGCGCGGTCCGAAAAAGCCTGAACCAACACCACAACGCCGCCATGAACAGCGCCGCGTACTACAGCAGCAGCAGCAGCAGCGCTAGCCATCACGCTGATGCAAACCCGCAGCTGCGCACCGACGTCCTGCGTAACATGCACATGACTGGCGCCCAGCGTGGATCTCCAAGCAGCAGCCACGGCAATCCTGGCTCCGCCGCGACTATAAACGCGGGCTCCGAACGGCCATCAACAACATCGCCCACACCGCGCACTTCGTCCGCGCACCAGAATGTGTCGATGCCACATCATTCGCATAGCAACAGCAGCCCGGTATCATCTACCAGAAGCAACGCCGGCTCGTTCGTCACGGCCCAGCGCAACAGCACCGACTTTGCCGCCTCCTACCAGGGCTCGTCATCTTCGCCTTCCAGCGTTGGCCGTGAACACCAGTCCCGAGGCTTCCCTTCGCGGCAAATGACTGCTTCTGCTTCTGCTTCTGCTTCTCAGGCACCGGCGTCAGACGATCGCGCGCGTCAGCATGACTCCCGTGCCAGTCCGCTACCCGCGCAGTCGCAGCCTCATCCGCGCCCATATGGCCACCAGCACGAGCAGTCGTCATCCTCATCATCCTCTGGCATAACGCATGATCCTGCGTCTACTGCCCCGAGCTCGACAAGTCGGCCAGCAGTGCGATCGGGCCCCGTGCATCCTAGCTACGTCAAACCTCAAATGCCCCCAATACGTCTGAGCCCCGAGGATTCGGACAGCCTCGATGCTGCCGGTGGCGGTATGGGCATTCGCCACGGCCAGCCCTCCCAATACTATGGCCGCCGCCCTGCGTCTCCCTCGAACGCTGCCGACCATAATTCGGGTATCAATGGCGCCAGTTCTGGCTCTGGCGCTGGCGGCAATGGCGGCCTCTCTTCACAAAGCCAACATGTCCTGTTGACGTACGCCTCTGCTAATGCTAAGAGTGCTGCTGCTCAGTATCACCCGCACCAGCTACATCAGCAGTTGCGACTCCAACAGCACGTGAGCCGCATTTACTCCTCGTCTTCAGCACAAGGAGGCCAAATTGCCTCTAGCCAGCCTAGTTTGTACAGCTTCTCAAACCGCCGTACGTCCCAGCAAAGCCAGTCACCCCAGCATTCACCACAGATGGCATCATCGCCTCGATGGTCGGCCTCACAGCCAGGCGGCACCCAGCAACAGCAGCCGTCACTGCAAAGGTCTCCACCCAACCCTGGTGCTTACCCTTCCCCCACGCTTCAGAGCTCATCATGGTCATCATCACAGCAACACCGCACACCACCCTCCCAGAGCTCCCAACTGCCTAGCACCGCATCGTCTTTGTCTTCTCCTCGGCAGAACCAACAGCCAAAGCCTGCTGCGATGCCGACATCCTCTAGGTCCCCCCATATGCCACAGACACATGCCCGTCCACAGCCCGAATCCCAACCTCATCACCAACATCAACGCATATCACAGAGCCACCAGACTCCCCAGGCCCACCAGCACCAGACACATCACCCGCGTCAGCAGCAGGCAGTATCACAGCAGCAGCAACATCATCATCATCACCACCACCACCATCAAACCCAACAAACACAGCCCCCAGTGCGGCAGACTGGCCAACCACCAGTCCCGGCCGCTCAGATTTTGTCGTCAAACACACCAGTCCACCGCCAACCCCCATCACCACCAACTAGGGGACAGTCACCACATCTATTGGGTTCCAGGCAGTCTTCTCTGAATGCTAGCGCATCGCCGAGGCAGACACTGCTACAAGCACACTCCCATGCCAAGAACACACCTCCACACTTATCCTCACCTGCTCGCAAACCCTTGTCCCCCAGTCAGACATCGACATCGCTAGGTGCCACGGGCCAAGCACAGCACCACCCCAGCAGGTCTCCCGCAACCTCAAGTGGCCAAGCTAGGGAACCTTTGTGGACGACCAACACTGGCAACAGCCCTCTTTCTACCGAAGAGCGACCTGGTCTGTTCCATGGCGGCACCCCTAAGCAACATGGACAGCAGCCTACAGGACGGTGGTCTGACTCCACGACACAGCTCCCGGTGCCATCCATTAACAATCACGGTGGCAGAAACGAAATCACACTCCATGGTAGCAGCAATAACCATAATCCTGGTGCACATATTTACACATACACGCGACGGCCACCTCTGTCTGCCGGCGGCGAATCCATTATTCAGAATGGCACAGCTGAAAGGAGCGTGCCACACCTCACTCTCGTGCCAATACCAACGCAGACCCCGCCCGGGTCACGACCAGGCTCGGCATCCGCAAAAGCGTCCACGCCAGGTTCAGCTTCTACTTCTGCAAAGGCGGCAGGCCCCGTATCCTTGCCGGGCAATGGATCGTCAGACAGAGTGCTGCAAGATGCCCCCCCGCAACCACTGTCTAGGACACCCCCAACTAGAGAGTCTTCAACTTTTGTGCCAGAGGTAGTGCCTGCGGGCACTCGCCCTTTCGCGTCGTCACAGACCACGACGGCTCCGCCCCAGTCACAGCCAGAGAGTGATACTCTCCTCTCACCGGCTACTTTGCCAATGACAACAGCAGCAGTAACCACGACGGCCGAAGAAACAGCGCCAAGGCTAGTCCGAAAGGTCCCCGTGGCCAAGCCGCTGTCGAAAGCTTCTGACTGGAACGTACCCAAGCTTGAGTCGGTTCTCCAGGGGTTTCTCCAGTCTCTCCAGGTCGACCACGGTATCGGTGTGGAGTTCTCCATCGACATGGCGCCGCCGCGAATCCGCAAGGACATCAGCTCGTTTGACGACTTTGCTGATATGCCAGCTGATCATAGTGACAATGCGGATAGCTCAGGCGATTCAGTCACGGTTCGCTGGAAGCTGCATCGTGATAACCAGCGTCGACCCGAAGGGCGTGTATCCTATGTCAAAGCCATGTCGCTCAAATCGCCAGGTCAGCGTGTTCCCAGATACCGTTTCCACCACGTGGAGATTGCAAAGAACATCTTGTCGCCCAATACGCCACTCAAGTTCATTCCTCATATCAGAGACTTGGAGGATGGGTCGGAAGACAAGTACAAGTATGATCAGTGGATCGAGGAGCTTGAGAGCATGGAGCGTAAGTCGGGTTTCGACGCGTCTATACGCTCCGACAAATGGGCCACAACGCGGCATCAGGAGTTTATCAAGCTGCTGTCTGGCTACCTCGACCGTTGGATTACCAACCTACGCATCGAAAATTGCAACAAAACAACGCTGATCCGGTACATGGCAAATGAGTCGCGCAGCGGTCAGGCGACAATCACGCCACAGCAAAAGAATAGTCTTCTGATGTCATGTGGTGGAGATGCCGCAACGCCCCAGGCCATGATGATTGCCAGCACGTTCACCGATGCCTTCAACCGTGTCTTCAAGAGCAAGAATGTCAAGCTGCATGATGTTCTGAAGCAGGACGAGACTGTTGAGAATGTTCTCGAGCCCAAAAAAACCACAAAGACTAAGGATCAAGATAAGAACGACTCCATTGAACAAGTACAGCAGTACCTCGGCACCTACACGTCTCTCAAGTGCATGATCTGCAACACCCACTCGTGCGAGCATGGCGAGTTTGATTCGGAGAATGTACGCCGCTGCTTCTCCATTGATGACCTCGGCAGTAAGCTGTGGAAACACGTCGAACGTCGCCGTAACCGCCAAATCAGAGAGCAGCAGGTTCAGAACAAGGCCGTTTTCAATGGCGCCGCATCAACCAACGGCTCCGGTGCCGGTAATTCTGCTATGGCTGGCTCATCTACCGCGGGCAGCTGGAAGCCCTGCAACAATCAGTGCTACCAAAGCTACGATATTGGCGATAGCGCTTTTGTCACGCGTGAGTGGACAGAGGATGAGACGAACTTGCTGCGCAGCTTCCACCTTACGTTTGCAAACAGCTCGGCCAGAGTTCCCTGCACTGTCTGCAATATGATCAACCGGAACTGCTGGGAAGTGTACCGCCACATGAAGGAACTGAACCTACTAGTGTCTCTGCGGCCTCCAACACCGCCTGCCGTCATGGACACGCCGTCGGTAAAGCCTGTTTCGTGGTACGACCGCGTCCGCAGAGTACTCAACGGAGACTGGTCCGACCACACCATCACCCACTTTCATGCCCTGCGCGAGCAACGCGAACCCTGCAACCACGATGGGCCCTGTACCGCGGCCCGTGATTGCCCCTGTGTCAAGGCCAAGATTCTGTGCGAACGCTTCTGCCGCTGCACCGCTGAGTGCTGTGCCTACAAGTTCACAGGCTGTGCCTGTCACGGGTCTGGCAAGACATGCTATGCACGCCAAAAGGAGGGCAAGCCCTGCATCTGTGTGCAGCTGAACCGCGAGTGCGACCCCATATTGTGTGGCGGCTGCGGTGCACGCCAGCGTGCCGATCCAGAGCATCGCGACAATGATGAGCTGCATGCAACAGGGTGCCAAAATGTGTCACTACAGCGGGGAAAGTCCAAGTCGGTGGTCCTTGGGCAGTCGCAACTCGAGGGCTGCGGCTATGGTCTCTTCACGGCCGAAGACATTGGTGCCGACGAGTTTATCATAGAGTATATCGGCGAATTGATTACTCACGACGAAGGTGTCCGGCGTGAAGCGCGACGGGGTGACGTCTTCAATCAGGAGTCGAACGCGTCCTACCTCTTCACACTCTTAGAGCAAGACGGCATATGGGTCGATGCGGCTATTTACGGCAACCTATCGCGTTATATCAACCACGCGTCCGAGCACGACAAGCGGGGGTGCAACATTACGCCCAAGATCATGTACGTCAATGGAGAGTTCCGCATTCGGTTTTCGGCCATGCGCGACATCAAGGCGGGCGAAGAGCTGTTCTTCAACTACGGCGAGAACTTCCCCAACCTGACTAAGAAACTCCTCGAGGAAAAGGCGTCTGCCAGCGACGATGAGGAAATGTCGAATGCTGGACATGGCAACAACACTGGTGGTGCTCGCGGTGGCAACAGCAAGGCCCGGGCAAATAGAAATAGGGCCAGTGGCGGCAATAGCAAACATGGTGGCCAAGGAAACAACCGCCGCAAGGTCCAAGCAACACGCGCTCCCACCAAGTCTGTCCAAAGCACGGTGCCCAACAGCCGCGCAGGTGCCAACAGCAGCAACATTCGGCGTCGGGTCAGGGAAAAGGGCGCCCGCAAGGAAGCGCCACCAGCCACTGCCCCTGCAGATGCCGGGGTCTCGTCCGCCGAAGACGATAATGACGACGACGGCGGCGGCGGCGGCGTTGGTGGGCGAGAAGAGGCAGAGTATGTCGCCAGCCCGATGGATGTCGACGATCCTCCACTAGCACCAGCAGCCAGACACAACACGACGCCAGGCAAAACAGCAGCAGCAGCAACGAAGCGGACCGGCACGAAGCGCAAACGACGCACAGTCTACGATGACGATGACGGCGATGATGAGAATGAAGGCACCGGGAAGGATGATGAAGATGTCCATATGGGAGGGGTGCGCAGCTACGACGGTAACAACGATGATGACGATAACATCGATCCCGTTGCTCCTGGCTCCAGACGCCGGCGCCAGCGCTACCAGCCCTCTCTGTCTAAATTTCAAGCCCACAACCAAACGACGTCGGATAACGACCATGACGACGGTGACGAGGGGGCTTTCTCTCCTTCGCGCACCAGTCAAGGTTCACGCAATACACGGCGTCGCTCTGGTCCCGGCCACACTACAATCGGCCCGACGCCTGCCGAGATTGCAGCAGCAACTGGCGGCGTGGTCAACATATTTGCCGATGGGCTTGACCTGCCACGGCGTCGTCGCAGAAAGCGCAGCGCAGCGGATGCAGCCGACGAGAACGCTGATAATGCCGATGGAGCCATGGAAGACGACGAGCCTTCGATCACGGCCGTCCGCTCAAACGATGATGTCGACAACAACAGCAACGATGGCTCTCGGCCTTCTTTCAGCAGAGAAGCTTTTAGTATCGATCTTTCTACGGCCAGCCGTGTGCGCCGCGCATCCAACATGAAGCGGAAAGACAATGCTGCTACCTCTTCGAACTCGTATACGGACAACGATGACGCTGAGCAGCAGCCGCGCCGGAAGCGCCTTCGCACACGACTGGCTGACAGCAGTCACTTGGCAGCCGCTGATTCAGACGGGTCGTCATTTGCCGGTGGATCTGTCGGCCCTACCTCTCGCCCTACCTCGCAGCCACTCTCGCGACTCCGCCGGGCCCGGCAACAACGAGTCCCCGACTCGGCGGATGACGAGACCTCCGAATTCGACATTAACAACGACGACGATGACAACGCATCGAGCGCACCCGCATCGGCAGTGGTCGCTCTGGGCACCACCGACGACGACCAGGGCAGTGTAATGTCTGCAGGGCAATTCTATGGGGGTCGCCAGGGCACACAGCCTGGCACTGCAGCCGGTACACCGACCAGCTCGTCCTTGACGTCTGCTGCCTTCAATGTCAATGCCAGCACTGGCCGCCGTCGACGTGTCATTTCCGACTCGGAAGACGAGGCCGACGAGTCTATGCCGACCGGCAACGGCGCTGCATCTGCCGTCGCAGCCTCTTCGTTCGCGGCATCGCCATCTTGGCCATCGTCTGCGGCTGCTGGCGGGCCCGCGGCGTCACGTCCCCTCACGCCGCTACGCGATCCCCACAGTGCCAGCACCAGTATACGGGGCGGCGGCGACGATGACGGCGGTAGCGAGGTCAGCTCATCCGTCGACCGCAGCCAGCGAAAGCGGCAAAAGCCTGCTCGGTACCGCGGCGAGGCTCATAAGTGAAGCATATGAGCTTACTTTGCAATCCATCTATGCTTCCTCATCTCTCTTCTATTGGTTGTTTTAACGCCATTTGTTGCAATCTAGTTTAATTTTTCTTTCTTGATCTTGATCTTCTTCTTCCTACTTCCTACTTCCCTACTTGATGCACTTTATTTTACCACACAAACCTCAGCGTTTAATCATCGTGTCTCTTACATTTTGTCCATACCTCATTGTCCATTTTATTCAATACATAATCACGTTTTCACATTCATGCCTTTCTCATGACATTCTGTGCACAGTTTCAGAGACACTACTACTTTCAGTTTGGTGTCACGAGTTTGATTCTGTACCTACTTGTGCTGCTGCAGGTGAACAAACAACGGACTAGTAAACGAGCAAACAAACAGGCAGGCAACCAGGATGAACGGGCGAATGCTTGGAGATCTGTAAAAGCAAAGTAATGAAACAAAACAAACAAAACAAAAACTGTCGTGATGCTGCTGCTCGGAAAAAGAAACCAATAGCGTGCTGGTATCATAAAAATAGTAGACTTTTCCGGTCTGGCCCCCCATGGAACAGGCCCCTTTTGAACCCCATGCCCCCTAAACGCCCCTTTGTGATGTGTGTTTCTTGATTTTTTGTATTTTGTATTTTGTATTGGCTTTTTCTGGTCATTGGTTGTTTTTGTGTGCGTGCCTCGCATCGTCATGAAATGTTTCGTCAGACATAAAAATAAAAGAGAATAACAAAAAGAAAGGTAATTGAAGAGAATGTGAGCAAGTAGCTGATAAAGAGAAGGCGGTGGTGGAAAGAAGGAAAGTGCATAAAGTACAGCTTGGAATTGTAAAGTACATAATAGAAAGGAGTTAAGTTGGAAAGAGTAAGAAGAGGAATAGGTAATTGGGAAGAAAAGAAAAAGACATTGAAGACGTTCAAACGTAAACTGTGCGTAACGGGCATTATCATGGAGAGTACTGGTGTGAACAACAGAAATAATGACGACAGATCAAGACACAAAGCAATATCGTATACTATCATCGTCCTTGGCTGTGAGACAATGGCAGCTTGGAGCGAGTGCTATATCAAGCTTGGATCTCTGAGAAGAGTGCTCCGACCTCTGCATCTCCCATGCCGAAAGTGTTGCTGCTCAGTTGGAACTGGTTCGTGTCAACCTCGGCCGCGATCACAGTGCTTGCGGCCGGGCTAGGAAGTCCCTGGAAAACGGGTGTCGTGGCGTCGCTGTTGTCGTCAGAGGCTGGCGAAACATCAGAATCGCTGGAGAAGGGTGCGAAGCCTGTCGACCAAAAGCTGTCTAGGTCGGCATCGGAGAGCGACGTCAATGCCAGGTTGCCATCCCAGACACCGTCGAGTTCAGGCATGTCAATCGAGGTCGAAATGAACGAGGCATTCTGGTCGAGGATCTGGTCGTCCAGCTCATAGGCTGGGCCAGAAGGAGTCAGTACTTGAGCAACTGAATCGATGGTAGGCGAGGAGACTGGGCTGCCAAAAAGAGATGTGACTGCTGGAGAAGCGGCGCTGGCCTCTTCAACAGCTGCAATGGTGTCATCCACGTCTGCAACACTTGTGTCCGTGGTGGATAGGGGCGTAGCATACAGAAAGGAAGCATCGGAATCAGTGATTGCCTCTGTCGATGTCGGCACCGGTGGCTCAACTGCCATTGCCTGCTCGATGGTAGGGGGCACTAGAGGCATGGTGGTCTCTGCTTGCTGCGTGGGAGAGGACTCGGCTGACGACTGTGGCTGGGAGGGAACAACGTAGATGCCGCCGCTGCTGTCATGGCGATGGCGAAGATTAATACCGCAGTTGCTGTGTGTGCCATCAAACCATTCGCCGCGGGGATCGATGGAGGTGATGGGGGGCGTAGTCGGAGATGCGGCGCGCGAGTTGGTCTGGGAAGCGCTGTGGGATCCTGAGTTGGAATCCGCGCTGGAGAGAGCTGGAGAAGATGTTGAGACTGTGAAAGGCCCAGCCTGGGTGGTCGGTGAGACTGACGGCTGCCCCATCTCCGGAATAGATGTGTTGTGCGATGGGATCATCTTCTTCTTGCGGCGACCGGAGGTAGCCTTCCTTGTGTTGCTAGCCTGGGCATTCTGCATCACAGTAGGAAGTGCAGTAGCGACGAGAGTTGCTCTGAGACCAGAAAGGGTCTCATCAGAAGGGTTGGCAGCTTGCATCTGACGTTTCTGCGGCTCTCGTAGTTCGATGTCGAAATCTGTTCGCTTTCTTTTGCTGTTCCCGGTACTGACGGGGCTATCTTGACCAGTCTTGGAGGGAGCAGTGGTCTCCAGCACGCTTGCCGGATCTTGGAGGTTCGACTCAGGTGCGTTAGGGAAAGAGCTCGCCGTGTAAGCAGGTACTGTAGTTGAGGCTTGGAAGGACATCTGGTCAGGGACAGTTGCTGGAATATAGCTCTGCATGTGAGCGGGCATGGAGAGAAGCTGCTGTTGCTGATGTTGTTGCGGATAGGACACCTGGATGCCAAGGCCCCAAGGCTCCATGTTGTATCCAAAGGCTTGTGTATTCATGTTCATGTTCATGCCCATACCCAAGTCCATAGGGTTGCCCGTGCTTTGGTTGTCAACAGACATGGTAGTACTGACTGTGCTGTAGGGAAGCATGCCAGCAGACATGGGAAAAGAATAGGTATGATGGCTGCCACTGACGTGGCCGGTGGGAGAATGAGCAGAATTGCAAGGAGCAGGTGCTGTACCAGGCAGTGATCCGATGCCCATGTTTGTGCCCGGAAGAGGAGCTTGGCCGCCGAAGAGTGCCATGTTGGAGGCCATGTTCGTCGTCATCACAGGCGCCATGGCCTGTCCCATGGTAGAGTCCGCAGATGGTCCCATAAAGGGCATCGTGGGATAGCCTGTGTTTTTGACTACGTCATCGTTGTCGTGGGGGGAGAAAGGAAGAAGCAGGGTCTGCATGTTGGGGCTGGCCGTAAAGTGAAACGACGTTTGAGGGACAGCAAAGTCCTGGGCAGGTTGGAGGGTGGGAGAGCCTTCCTCAGAAGAGCGCCGGAAGGAGGGCCGTGGCGCCGAGTTGGGGATGGAGTTGGCCTCGTAGTACTGCGTGTTGGTGCCACCAGGAATGGCACCGCTGTAAGGCGGGTGGTTGAGAACGGCACTGATACTGTTAGCAGTTTGAAGAATGTGAAAGAGGAGCAACGCAAAAGATGTGAAAAAGGCTTACCCCCATTCTTCCTTCATTCCGTAGCGGGCTCTAAGCCAGGTGTATTGGCTCTTTCCAAACGAGGTGTCCTGGAAATGGCGCTGGTACTCTTCAATGAGGCGATTGCGGTCGTATTTCCAGTAGTTGCGAAGAAACCACAATATTTCTACCGGCTTGTAGTTTGTGTGAACAGGCATTGTAGAGCGGGTTAGAAAGACGCTCTATTGATGGAAGCTTTGAAAGACTTCGTTTGGATCTTGCTAGGCTGCTGATGGCTACAGCAGATAGGCCTGCTTTCTGCACACAGCTTGATGTTGGGAGTTCCTGGGGGTTCACGGCCTGTGCAAAGACAAGCAGAGAATATGAGGACAAAGGAAAGAATGATATGATGAGAATTGAAGCTGACTGCCGTCCGGCGGGAAGTGAAAGATACTGTGAGAGTGAAATAACTGATGATGGGAAAAGGGTAAAAACAAAGGAAAAGAAGTGAGAGAGGGAACCTGAACTCTATCGAAGAGAGGGGTGTAGTGACTGGACCGAGCCTCTCTTGGGGGTGAGTAAGTGAGTGCTATCTGCAAGAGATAAAGATCGAATATGAAGAGGAATGGGATTCTTTAAAGAAAGGATTGTCAAGAGAAGAGACAATGGGATTGTAAAGAGAAGAGAAATGAAGAAGAAAGAAAAGAAAACGAAAGAAAGGAAGGAAATGGGTGTGAAGAAACACAGTATAGTAAGAAAGAAAACGAAAGAAGAAGAAAAGAAAGAAAAAGTAATGAAGAAGAGAACGAGGAAATGAGAGAGGGAGAGAGAGAGAGAGGAAGAGCGAGCTCCAAGAAGGTACCACAGTATAATTATGACAGGTTTCGACAATCATGCAGAAAATTATGTAAAAATAATCCAAAATCCCCAAGGAACAAGCTCCTATTGACGAACCATTGACATGATATCACTTCTATTGTTCCTCTGTCAAGTATGAATGGGTAGGAGGCTGGTGTATCACCGTTTGGTGGGTCTGGAGGTGTAGAGTCGTCGACTGTGACAATCTGCACGGCTGTACACTGTGTCGTGGGGCCATGCAGGCTGTTCTGGCTATCTTCCTGTTTTCTCTCTTTCGTTCCTTTGCATCAGATACCGTGTGAGCGTCACTTGACACTGGAAAGGCTGTGGCCTACACCGAAAGCCGGAGCTGTGTTGGCGAATGACCTATGACTTGCTGCCCTCATGAGCTACAACAAGGTGCCTGCAGCGAGTCACTCGAATGGCAGCAGGCGTGTATTATATCTGCGTATCGTACGGGAACCAGCCATGTGTCCTATCTTATTGTAGGCAGCAGAGATAGCGGGGGCTGGTATTCCTGGTATTCTAGGCGACAGGCACCGACACCGGCAAGAAACATTCGATATGGCCGCAGTCCAAGCAGCTACTGCCTGAGAGAAGCAAGTGGAGAAAAAGCTACACTTAGTAGACACTTGGTTTTCTCATAGAGGAGACTGTGCCGTATGCTGACTCGTCTGCGTCTTGCAGCTCTGCTGACACCAAAGTGATGTCGAACTGATCGTGAGGTGAGAGATGGCGAAAGAGGGGGCCGGTAGTGGGGGCACCTGTTGTGTGAGCTCCCAATAGCATTGTTTCTAGTGTTCTAACACTGTGTTAGAGAAGAGAAGGTGAAAGGAGGCTGGGCCATATTGGTATTGTAGAAGGTGTAGATCTGGTAACGGGAGGGGAAATCACACTTGTGACTGGCGACGTAGGCAACCCCGGGGACGATGCCTAGTAGCAAGGAGGCCGGTAAGGAAATGATGGCACCACAGTCTAAAGCGTCTGTCTATTCGAAAAGAGGCGAAGAATATAGCGATGAGGTGAAGAAGAGGTCTACCACTGGGCCCGTGATACAGCGAATGGCAAAAAGGCGTCGACAAGACAAGCACAGGTACTGTGTACGTGCTCTGTCCGCCATTGCCTGCCTCTGCTGTGTCTTCTGCTCCCATCTAGCTCTGCTCTTCGACAAAGTGCGAACCTCGAACAAGCGCGCCGCACAGAGAAGTGATCGATCAGAAAGAGGTTTCTTTCTAGCTGTGCTCTTGCTTCCCAGGCCGTCAGCTTGCCCTGGTCCTGGCTATTGTCAGTTATCGCTTCTGCTGTCGTATCTCTCCTTGTTTACACGCACATCTGCCGCCTTTGTGTTTCGTGTCCCAAGGCCATAGCGTTGTGCAGAACACGTCCTGTCGTCTTGTGTCTTGTCTTGTATCTTCGTTCGGTGTGCCTGTGCATCTGTGTGAGGCTCGGCAGCCTGTGCGCAAGATCAAGACAGCGTCAGTCTGCGGCAGAAACAGGGAGGAGTGGCATAAAAGAGCGATGATGGCACAGGCCAGTGATCGAAAGAGTGACAAAAGACCCGCGTGCGACGTGCGCGATCACACTCTCGCCTGCAACGTGGCATCGTGCACAGAGATGGTGGTCATGGACGAGAGCGAGGTATTGCAGCTTTGTAGAAGAGGGGGTGAAGAAGAGAAAGATAGATGCAACAAGAGACAAGAGAAAAGGAGAGGAGTTAGGAGAGAGGAGTTAGGAGAGAGGAGAGAGAAAGGATAGGTGGCAACGAGGAAAGGGGCGTTATGGGCGTTATGGCGATGTTTGAATGCGGATGCCATTGAGGTGCTCACGGCCAGCGCTCCTTCCCTCATTCACTCACGGCGCGTCAACGGATGCGCAGCAAAGCTGCCCGAATAGGAAACTGCAGTAGAGCGACTCACTACTCGCTTCTTGCCCCTATTAGAGATCAAATCCACGTCGGTAGACGCGTGCCTTCTCTTTTCGACGATCGAGACACGGCTCGATGTTTTGCTCTCGACGACGCGTTTCGCCATGTTGCTGATTAATCATGCGACGTCTTGTTTATGTCAGCGCCTCCATCGTGAGAATCGCAAGGGCTCTCAATGAACAATCGCCAAACGCTGATACAATCGGCACCATCAAAAAAAAGTATGAATCCAGTTGTTTACTGACGTTGAGACAAGCATTTCCCGCAGATCAGTTTCTCCACTTTGGCGCCTCTGCCGTTGCGCTATTGCAGCCAACCGCCGCCAAAGTACACGGGAACGCCACTTTACCACCTGGGGGTCAGTCAGCCTTGCATGATCGACGTTGTTTCCGCTGGGCGTTCTATTTTTGTTTTCCGTTGGTTCTGTGTTAGGGGTGCGGTCGCCTTGTTTGACAAGCTGAGACGCCACTCTGCTCGCTCTGCCCGCCTGCCCCTCCTGTTCGTTGCAATCTGTGTGCCTGGCTCCTGGCTATCTGCATCTGCGTCTTCGCATGTGTACAGGGCACTGCATATCGATGGTTCAGCTGCATATATTGATCTGCGGGAGGATGCAGGCGGGCGATTGCCAGCGTGGCAGCGAGACAGGACGATAGGCGAGGAATAGGCTCCGTGAAGAGTACAAACACAAGCGGTCGATTGCTCCATCTGAACAGCGATAGCCCTATTACTAGGCACTCTGAAGATTCAAGAAACCCTTCTTATTTGGTGAACACACTTGACGGCTGTGAAA
Source organism: Ophiostoma perfectum (assembly GCA_029298845.1). NCBI lineage: Eukaryota > Fungi > Ascomycota > Sordariomycetes > Ophiostomatales > Ophiostomataceae > Ophiostoma > Ophiostoma perfectum. Next base: position 18,032 of record JANSLV010000128.1, read on the forward strand.
TGCTAGAGGTGCAGTCCTCACGATACCAGCTCGTACATTGCTGCTGTTTTATCTGCCATTTTAGCACTGTAAATTGGACTTTGCCCCCGGGCTGAAAACACATATGGTACACCAAATACAGGTCTGACTCATGGGCAAAAGCACTCAAGAGAAAGGGCTAAAGCCTGCGCAACGTCGGGGGAAATACTCAAACCCAATGCAGAGAACCAGATCCGGCCGTGGACAAGATGCGATAGTTGACTATGAACTTCATGCAGAGCCTGCGCAGTCCCGAATGGAAAGGCGACGGTCGGAAGAGTGTGGGTACGACATGTCAAGATGATCGTATTGCGTGTGGTCATCGAGCAAGACATCTGGGTATACAAAGGCAAGATAAAGCGAGTAAAGATTAAGCAAGGTGCCGCAAATGAATGTTGCATCTGACAGGGAATGTCGTGCTATGGTGCAAAGTGCTTTAGTTGTTTATAGTTATTTTGTGGTGTGGGAAGGTTAAAGAAATTGTCACGGGCGAAAATCGGAATATGCATCATCAAAACATCCATGATCAGGTGAGGCACGCATCGTCACTTTCACTGTGCTTGGCTGGCTGTTCATCATAGACTAGATATAGTAACCGGCTAGCGACAGTGGAAAAACAAAAGAAATAAAAAGAAATACATAAAGCGAGCGCATATCATCTCGCATAAAGTACATGGCGGTAAGTAAACGTAGTAAAAGAATCCCGTAACAACATGACAACGTATCAAATAAAGAGAGCTCGTAAAAGAAAGACGAAAGGCAGCAAAAGGATAAAAACATGCAACATAACGCCGTACCATCGTATCCGTCATTTTGTGGCTACTGGTCTCTGCCGTGGACTGCTGCAGAGAATGCCTGTAGCCTTAGTTCATGTCCATGCCGTCGTCGTCCTCCTCGTCCATCTCCGACTCGCCGGGCTGCGACGCGTGGCTGCTGCTGACGCTCTCCTTGCGCCGCGACAGCACACTGCCAGTGTCCGAGTACCGCCCGCCAGCTACCTCCAGTGCCGACCCAAACATGTCGAGCTCGTCGCCCCCGATCACGCGGCCCTCGGTGTCGATCTCCTGGGACAGTTCCACGATGGCTGTCCGCGGCAGCCGCAGAAACCCAGGCGACCGCACGATCCGGCCCCAGTGCGTCAAGCAGAAGCCGGCCGCCCGCTTGCGCAGCCAAGGTTCGTTCGCCAGGCTCGCGCAGTGCCAGATTATGCACGCGTGATCAACGTCGAGCTCCTTGGATAGTCGGTTCACGCACAGCAGCCGCAGGTGGGGAATGTTGTAGATGTTGGACATGACCAGCAGGCCCGCTACATCGGACAGGTCGGCCGTCACAGGCGCGTTGTACTGGTGGCTGCTTTGGTTGTTGTGGCTGTTTTGGTGGTTTTGGTGGTTTTGGTAGCGGCTATTGTGGGCCGACGCAGAGTCGCCTGGGCTGCGGCCTCTCTTCCCTCCGCGCGACAGCCTGCCCGTGCCCATTGTGTCTTCGGGTGGCGCGGGGTCGATCCGGTCGGTATACAGATAAAACAAAAACGCCCGCACTACACTGTACGGCTCGGGGATGTGCATTTTCTTGGTGTGGAACTCGGCCATCTGCGAGGACCACAGTCGGGCAAAGTGCGGCCAGCGCGCTTGCAGAATCAGTCGGTGCACGTGAATCGGTGGGCTTGTCGGCGCATCCGGCGACAGCCAGTGAGTGCTACCACTGCCAGTAGACCCGCCGGTATTATTGCCATTACCGCTGTTACTACCACTGCTGCTCGTGCTACCGCTGTCCTTTGTCGTTGTGGGGCCTCCATGGACAGTGCTCACATCGTCGTCGTCGTCATCCTCGGAGTTGCCACAGTGTGCAGTCACGATGAAATCAGCTCCGCTGCCCGTCTCTGGCGGCTGATCAAACAACCGAGCCAGGTCGGAGCCCAGGCCCAGCGATGGCGGGTCGGCATGCCGCACGCGCGACGGCGGTGCCGTCATGCTGCCCAGTCCTCCCATTGCTAGGCCACCGAGCGCGTCCGGCGGTGCGTTTCCTAGGAATCCGTACCGCCGCAGATCGATCTCCATAATGTCGCTGAGATATTCCTCGAGCCCTCCGTTGGGACCCAGCTCGATCGTGCTCGGGTCTGTGGGGCAGCCCAGAAGCCACGCCTTGGTCCCGTCCTCGTTCATCGTGCAGTAGTGCCACCGGTATCCGGTCTTGAAGATCTCGCGGCCCTCGGCCAGTCGCTGCCACCGCAGCGTTGCCAGATCCAGAGTCGACAGCGAACACTCCCGCGACGTCACAGTCGGAGCAGGCGTTACAAAGTCTAGTAGCATGCCGGATGAGTAGATGTGGAAATGAATGCCGGATCCCTGGTTGGGGATGTTGGGCCCGGATCTAAACTTAAGTGCCGAGATCGAGCCGGGTGCTGTCGGTGCGTAGGACTTGATCTGGATTGACGGGATGTTAACCTGGGCCGTGCGTGAGTTGGCAGCGTATCCTGTCGAGCCAACAGCCGACGACTGTGTGAGGGCGTATCCAGGACGCGGCGAGCCGCGGCTCCCGCTTTCGCCGTGGCCTGCAGTGCTGCCCCCGCCCACGCTGCCTGAACTACCGATGAGGCTGTTACGGTCGTATAGGCTGCCAATCTGCGGCGGTGACTGAAACGCTGGGCTTCCCTTAAGATCCAGCCACCAGAGGTCGCTGACCTTGTCCATGTCCTCACTCAGGCCACCGAAAACCCACACACGGTCACCCCAGACGTACGCCGAGTGGTCGAAGCGGCCCACAAACCGCCACGAGCGCGACCAGCAGAACGTCTTGAGATCCAGGTAGCAGATGTCGTCCAGCACATAGCTGTCATGACCGGTTATGCCACCAATAATGAAGAGCTTGTCCTCGTGCAGTACTGCGGCGTGCCGCGCGCGGCCTTTGGGAATAGGCCCCGTCACAGCCGGCTGGGTCCAGTGCGCTGTCTTGAGATCAAAGACAATCAGGTCCGATAGGTATGTGCGGTGCTCATTCTCACCGCCAAACACGAGCAGCTTGTCTCCCTGATACAGCGTTGCCGTGTGTCCCATGCGCACGCCGGGAATATCGCCGTAGTTGTCGACAAGGCTCCATTGCTGCGACACTAGGTCCAGGCGCAGCACATGGTTGTAGACCTCGTCCGTGTACTGGTCAAAGCCACCAAACGCATAGATCTGGTTGTTGCCACAGTATGTGACAGACGCATTCACCAGGCACGCCGGCCGCTGGCCCAGTGTGCGGATGACCTTGGGCCGGTAGCCATCGGTGCTCGACCGGTTCTTCACCGGGGAGTTGGGCATGATATAAGTGTTGTTGGACGACGAGGCGACGGAAGCCGGCGTCGCAGCACCCGCTCCGTGGGCAGCCAGGTTGCTGCTTGTTGCGGCAGAGGGAAGGGCCGCTTGCTGTTGGCTTGCGGTGGGAGTGGAGGCTGTAGGAGCTGCAGCAGTTGGTATGCTTGGAGCGGCGACGGTGGCTGCGAAGACACTAGCAGGAGGGTGGGCACCGCCAAAGATGGAGGCGGAGGAAGCAGGAGGGGTGTTGTTGGGAATAGAAGACGAGGAAGAAGACGGAGAAGAAAGGGTGTTATGGTGTCCCAGCGTCGCGGGCCCAGCCATGTCGTAAGCCTCTCTCTCGCGAGAGAACTATCTCCGCATGATTTGAACGACAATGGCGCAGGGTCAGATCAATTTCAAAGGCCGGTACTGGTGGTTGGAGGTGACAGCAAGGCCAGGGTCAGCCCGAGTTAAAGACGAGATCAATATGAGGTCGGCGATGGGCGCAGTCGACGAGGCTGAGGAGGGTGGCGGCGGCGCGGGCAACGGCGAGGGTCGGTGAGGCTATTCGGCCGCTGTTTGCACAGTCTGGCTGATGAGTAAGCTTGATGGGTGCTTCCGATAAATAACCAAGTTGAAGCCGACAGAAACGATGCTCTGAATCGTCTGAATAGTCGTGATGGCTTGCGAGGCAGTTGGCGATGGCCAGACTAGGAGTGGGGACGCTTTGTGTATCTCCCGCTCGGTCTAGAAACGGACATGGCTGACATGGCTGTGTCTCGCCTGGACGCAGAAGCGCCCTGGTGGGGTCTAACCTCCACATTTGGCAACCACTGGGGGCTGTGATTGGAAGCAGTGTCAGCATGTATAGCCTGCACGTGCAAGGTCACATGTGCAGCATAGTGTGTCGCGATACTGCTATTTTACTTTCTTTTGTTTTCTATCGTGCTCTAGTATATGATTGAAACTCGTACAGGTAGGCTAGATGGCGACGTAGGCCGCTTTTGATTTGAATAAAAAATATAATGAAAATAAAATGAAACAGGAATAAGTTCACAACAGAGTTAGACAATCAGGTGCTACCAATCTTGTTTCAAGCCACGCAACAAGGCACTCAAGCATATGGTGTGCTGGCTTCCATTGTATCACGATGCAATGATTGAGATGCAGTACGGGCAGTTCCGTATCCAGGGCCCATGTCTTGGCCCTTGCTGGGTATCCGCCTCGCCTCGGCGTGGCAGAACTGGGGCTGTGATGAAGATCTTCGTAACTGTTCGTTCACATGCGTATCATTGACGGGAGAATGGCGCATGCGTTGAAGTAGATAGTACGACTTGTAAATATCGGGATGACCAGGTTTATTGATCGTTCTGTCGAACTAATACATCGCTAACTAAAACACAAACGTCACTCATTCTTTTTATACTATTTCATACACGACGCTCCTACACCCTAGTAGGTGGCAGCCAGGCGCTGGACCAGGTACTCGCCAGTGTTGACGCCGGCGTACTTGCGCTCGAGCTCGTCGGCGTAGGTGCCGGGGATGGCCTCGATCTGGCTCTTGAAGTTGGGGTTGCAGAAGTAGGCAATGCTGTACCGAGCAGGGTAGACATCGCCGACGGGCTCGACGGGGGGCTGGATGACGCGGTGGATGGTGCTCTTGATGGTGTCGTTGCTCCAGCGGGCCAGCAGGTCGCCAGCGTTGATGACAATGGTGTCCTCGATGGGGGTGGCGTTGACGAAGTTGCCGTTGGGGCTCTGGACCTGCAGGCCACCGCAGGCGTCCTGGAACAGCAGGGTGATGGAGCCGTAGTCGGAGTGCTCGCCGGTGCGGACCTGGTTGGGGTTGGCCTCGAAGACGGAGCGCTCGACCTCGGGATAGTGCAGCAGGCGCAGGGTGTTGTCGCCGACGTCGAGGAAGTTGTCAAAGTAGTGGTCGTCCAGGTCCAAGCCGACGGCAATGGCGCGCATGACTTCGACGTGGACAGCCTTGCACTGGGCGAAGAAGTCGTTCATGGTGGTCTTGAAGCCAGCCAGCTTGACGGCCTCGGCAGCCTCGCTGGACTCGCTGGGCCACTGGTTCGGGTACTCGATCTCGTCCTCGCGGCCAATCTCCATGCTCTCCTTGATGTCGGGCACGGCCTCCTTCAGCTTGGCGACATCAGCAGCGTCGACGAGCTGGGTGTTCTTCTCCCGGCCAGGCTCAGAGTAGCCGCGGTTGGCCTCGGGGGTGGTCCAGCCGACAGCCATCTTGTCCTCGTGGGACAGCTTGAAGAAGCGCGAGGACACGTCAAAGACATGCTTGCGGACCTCGGGGGCGATGGGCGTGTTCTTGAGGTAGATGAAGCCCGCGGTCTGGAAACCGTGCAGGATGGCCTTGGCGGTCTCGCGGCGCTGCTTCTCGTTGCCCTCGAGGAACTTGGACAGGTCGATGAGCTGGTCGTTGTTAGATACAAGTCAATCCAAAGGTAGCACAAGGGCATTGTTCAGGCAGCATGATGTCATATGTTTGCGCAGCATGGGTGAGGATCAGATAAGATGGGACAGCAGGGCAGCAGGGCAGAGGGGCAGAGGGGCAGACAGGCAGACATACCGGGATCAACAGGCCATCATCGGAAACGGCAGCCTTCTCCATTGTGAATGTATGGTGTAGTAAAACAAAAAGCTGAGTAGAACTCTACAGTTTTGCAGAGTCGGGATGCAAGATGCGAAGATGTACGTTGGAGGACGAGTTACGGAGCGAGATGCGGGAAGAACGAGAATAAGAAAAGAAAAGAAAAGAAAAGAAAGGGAGGAGAATTCAAAAAGGCGGGTGAAAGCGACACGCGGGAAATAATAAAGGAAGAGGAAGGGATCGACGCTGTCGACCTCGCAACACAAGTGCGGGCCAGAGCGCCGCGCATCGAGCTAGACGAACGAGAACTAGAAGAAAATAAGGGAAGCTTCTGGCCAGTTTTTCGGTGAGATCCGAACGATAGTGGCTTCAGGCAGTCTCGCGCTGTTGCATCCAACGTCGACGCCGTCCCAGAACGAACGATATTTCGATGCGACTGCATGTACAGTGCGACGGCGTCCATGCGCCCTTAATTAATCTACGAGCGAATCCTATGGTGCGTGGTAGCACTCCCCGCCATCGGCCAGGCTAGAATTAGCGATGCTATCGCGGAGTGCTACAGCGTGTGGTTTTATGGTGTCAGAGACGGTCTACGGGTCCGGAGCATAACAACGAGCAAGTCACTCGGAACGGAGTAGAACATGCCATGCTACTTGCAGCCAGGCCATATCACACTTCGTACAGGTTGTACGTAGGAGTAGGAGCACGTCGTACGTCGTACAGATGAGGGCACCAAGGGACCAAGGGGAGGCACAAAGTAGACAAACTGTCGCCGAAAGTCTCCGTCGGTGCTAAGATGCGATAGAGGACAGGCAGGCGACTGCGAGCGAAGCAATGGACAGGGGTGGAAGAGACAAGACGCACGGCACTGGGGAAGAAGGCGAGGAAGACTAGCAGAAGGAGTGGAACAAGTAAAGCTATGGAACAAGAAAAAGGCTGGAGTGGGATGACTCGCCGACGGCGGATATGTACATTTAGAGCACGAAAGAGAAGAAAATAGAGAAAAGAAAAGAAAGAAGGGGGGAGGGTGAAAGACAGAAAGAAGACAAAGACGAATAGACGAAAAGAAGATGATAAAAAAGAAGATGATAAAAAAGATGATAAAAAAGAAAAAAGACTGCTGTATTACATATTCCCCTTACGGTCTGCTATCACCTTCCAAAATCAACACATGATTTTCAGACTCCGATAAGAGAAACAGAGTCCAGTCGACGCCCAAGCGGTGTATCACTGGGGTGCGGGCGAGTAGGGGCGGCGAGATGCGCAGAAGTGAGGCCAAGACAAAATAGCCCGTGGCCTTTCTCGGTAGCGTATCTATTAACCTTATGCACTTGCCACATCGAGATGCAGTGAAAGGCCGAGGCAGAGCGCAGAGAGGACATGCCCCATCTGAGATAAGAGGAGGGGCGATAGAGGTGTGGTGGGTGGTGAGTGGTGGAGTGGTGGAGTGCTTGCGCAGGGCCGCGCGAAGTCGTGAGAGGATGAGAGTGGGTTTTGGCCGTTCATGGTGACAAACGGATTACACATCTTTTGCCGGGCAGTTGTTGCCATCGTGGGACAAGGACGGCCATGTGCGAGATACAGCTGGCAAGGAAGGCACGACGGAGGGGCCCGCAGTCGAGAGCCCTGGTAGCGCATGGGCGCGAAGCTACGCTCGGATAGGACAACTAACAAGAGAGCAAGTGGAAGGTGCGATGCAGTAGACATGGAAAAGAAAAGCACCTTCCTCCGTGTACGTGGAGACAGCTCCGTAGATGTGCACGGCAGGCCTAAATACGTAGGCAATCACCGCCCAGGACAGGAAAGAGCAACCGTCGTAGAACACACTACTTTCCGTCGTAGAAAACAGCAGCGCGACCGTCAACTGCCCGGCCGTCCTCTATTAGGTAATACGTACCAACCACACCTTGTCCGCGTACAGCACTACCGCCCCGAAGCTTCGCTCTCCGGCTTTCCACCGATCTCCCACCGATCTCTCACTGATCTCCCACCGATCTGCCTCCGGCCTCTCCAGCATCACAACCCCTCACAATGGCCACAAAGACCCCCGTCGTCGACGTGCACACGCACATGTACCCCCCGGAGTACATCCGGATCCTCGAGGCCCGCGATGACATCCCCATTGTCCGCTCGTTCCCGGGCGTCGCCCCGGACCCCCGCATCGTGCTCTTGTCCACTGAGATGGCGCCCCTCAAGGCCGCCGAGGCCAAGGCCGCCAGCGGGGAGCAGCCAACCCTCGAGTCGCTCCCCGGCCGGCCCCTGACCACCCACTACGCCTCCGTCGCCCAGAAGATCCACTTTATGGACACCCACGGCATCGACGTCTCCGTGCTGTCGCTCGCCAACCCTTGGCTCGACTTTGTCGCCAGCGACGAGGCTGGCAAGATTGCCGCCTCCGTCAACTCTGGCTTCTCCGCCATGTGCGCTGCCAACCCTGGCCGTCTGTTTTTCTTTGCTACCCTGCCCGTCACGGCTCCCGCCGACGTCCTGCTGCAGACCATCAAGGACGTGCGCAAGCTGCCGTTTTGCCGCGGCGTCATTCTGGGAACAGGCGGCCTCGGCAAGGGCCTGGATGACCCGGAGATGGAGCCCGTGCTCGAGGCCCTGGGCGAGGCCGGCCTGATCATCTTCCTGCACCCCCACTACGGTCTGCCCGGTGAGGTGTGGGGCCCCCGCGGCGGCACCACAGGCGAGTACGGCCACGTTCTGCCGCTCGCTCTGGGCTTCCCCATGGAGACGACGATCGCGGTGACGCGCCTGTTCCTCGCCGGCGTCTTTGACCGCTTGCCCAAGCTGCGGATGCTGCTGGCGCACAGCGGCGGCACTCTGCCCTTTTTGGCCGGCCGCATCGACTCGTGCGTCCGCCACGACGGTCACCTCTGGAAGGAGGCCCAGAAGCGCCGCAGCATCTGGGATGTGCTGCACGAGCAGGTGTACCTGGACGCCGTCGTATACTCGGATGTCGGCCTGCAGGCCGCTGTGGCAGCCTCCGGTGCCAAGGGACTGGACCGCCTCATGTTCGGCACCGACCACCCCTTCTTCCCGCCCCTGGGCACAGACGAGCAGGGCGAGTGGGAGAGCGTCAGCATGAACGCCGATGCCGTGGCCAAGGCGCTGGGCGATGGCACCGATGCGGCAAAGAACGTCATGGGCGGCAATGCCGCACGCATCCTCGATCTTGTTGCCGGCGAGCAGGAGAAGGCATAGTCACCTCTCGACGAAGCAAAGCAAATTTAGATCTGTACATAATGAAATCATGACGAATCCATTGCATAGTAATACTTTTATGACAACACATGACGTACTCGCTATATTCTTTTGTGTTACCAAGCAATCGATGTCTGTACTATACAACTGCAATTACTCCAATTCATTACTGTGCTTGATCGTGCATTACTCTTTCTCGTTCTCATCATAATCATCCCTTACATGCCTCCGCCAAAGTTCATCTTCAAGGCAATTGTGGGCTGCCCGTCGTTGCTCGCAACCGGTTTGGCTGCCTCTGCCTGTCGGCCGGCCTTGATCACCTCCTCCATGAACGATCGCTGGTTCTCGTTCAGTCCAGCCACAACGCTCCGGAACGCGCCTGGATCGGCCGAGGCCAGCTCCAGCAGCCGCCCGCTTGTCTCCTTGTAAATCACGTTCCGATCGGCCTCCAGCTCATTGGGGTTTATAGTCGCGCTCAGACTATCCTCCTGCCACTTTTCGAGCTCACCCGCCGCCGATGCCAGCAGAGCCGGCAGAACAACAGCCATAGCCACGGTCACCGGTGTGCGGTTTGCGCCTGCGCCAGCCGCGTTCACGGTCTGCGCGGTCTGGGACACATAGACACTCAGAGTCTGTGCCACGAGGCTGCGCGCACGCTCTGGGTCCTCGGGCTCAGTGTTTGCCACAAACGCCAGCAGGCGCGGCAGCAGGTACCGTCCAATGCTAAATTCGGCCGGCGATGACGTCGCCCGTGTGTTGAGCAGTAGGGAGCGGCAGCAGTTGACGGCGATCTTGGACGTCATACGATCGTTCAGGCAGTCTAGAAGCTCGTCCAAGAAGCGCGTGACGAGGGGGTCGTTGGCCGAGAGGCTGTTGTTGGGCCCAGACGTGAAAAGGATGGTAGTGGCCAGTAAAGAGTTCTTGACACATGTGAGCGATGACGGCTCCTCGCGCTTCTGGGCTGTGAGGTAGACGGAAAGGAAACGGCGCAGACAGCCCCGCATCTGAGCATCGGTCTGCTCGTCGCCAGCCGACTGCGTCGCAGTGGCAATGAACCGCTTCAGAGTGGGCAGAGATTGAGGCACTACAACTTCCTGACACGAGGGTGTCGCCAGAATTGTGGCAAAGATGTGCACGAGACAGGCGTGCAGATCGGTGCGGATGATTGCCGGGAACACCTCGGCTGCGTCAACCAGCGCACCCAGGGCAGTCTTAATCAGAAGCAGGACAGACTCTTCCGTCATGTGGTACCGGATCGGGGGAGCCGATCCGCCACCGCCTGGCTGTTCGGACAGGTTCGGCAGCAGACCCGAAAGAACGAGCACGATGATCCGAGTCAGCTCAAACAGCTGCTCGATGTCGTCCGACAGCTCGCCCGTCTCGGGCTGCTCACGCGTGCGGGCTGCTGGGTGAGCCAGGCACAACGCGCGTGCGATTTCGACAATGACGCCTTGGACGTCCAGGCCCTCAGTCAGCACCAGGCGGTCCAACAAGTCCATGGTCTCGGAGAAGATGGCATCGCGGTAAATGGCCTGGCCGGACACGCTGGGATGCAGAATCTTCTTGAGGGCAAGAAGGATCTCGAGTGTCTGGCCCGGTGTTGCGAGCGAGTCGGCATGGCCTTGGCGTGCTGCGAGTGCCTCAAAGGCAATACCGAACAGAACGAAGAAGAAGGCCACAGGCTCATCGCGGTAGTTGATATCGGCACCTTTAGTCTTCTTCGCACCAGACCCATTAGTGAGCGAAGCAACAGCGTTTTCACCGTTCTTGGCTTGGTCATCGTCGTTGGCCGCCGAGGGTTCCAACAGCTTGCCATCAAGAGCATCGAAAACAAAGTCGCTGTCCTGCTCAATCAGGCTCGCAATAGCGTCCACTAGCTTAAGCCACGCGTCCTGGTAGAATGCCAACAGCGTCTCGCGGTTCAGTGCTGCGTAGATCGTATCTAGGCTACCCGACAACGAGGGGGGTCCCAGGGTCATGGAAATGTCCGGCTCGAAGCGAAGTCGTGCAAACTCCCGCAGGGACTCGAGCCACAGCGGCGTCAGCTTGCCAATGTGAGGGCGCAGCACATCGACGAGGTACTGCTGCTCGAGACTCGCAACCTGCAGCTCCGCCCAGGCGGCAAACACAGACATCTTGACCATGACTTGGGCGTTGGAACTAAGACCCTTGAGATCACCAATGCCCGCAAGCTCGTTGTCGGTCATAAAGTTCTCCAGTGCACCCACGAGCGTCTTCAGGATACGGCCCATACGGTCGACATCCGTCACAATACCAGTAGCCACAAACGCGGCGCACACGTGCACGGCCTCGGATGCCAACTCAGGTGACGAGTCGGCAGCAAAGGCAGGCGTCAGGGCGGAGCTGATCTGGGCCTGGTACTGTTCCAGGATCATGGCCTCTTCAAAGTCGGGGTCGGCCGTCTTGCCAAACATGCGTAGTAGGGCACCGATGATCTTCAGACCCCAGATGCGCTGCTCGAGCACGGATGACGTAGATGCGGAAAAGGCCATACGGACAACATCAGCAATCTTGCCCTGGAGAGCAGCTTGTGCGGGGGAGATGTCGCCACCGACACTTGCTGTGGCCGCGGCATCCTTACCGACAAGAAGGAACACCTCGTTCAGCAGGCTGAGCACAAATGCGGTGATCTGCCAGCGCAGAGGCTCAACATCAGCACCAGCACCTCCAGCTGCCGCCGCTGCTGGCACGACAGCGTTTGAAGAGCTGGGTGCACTGGTTGGCGCGCCTGGCGCAGCACCAGGAGCACCGCCAGACTCGGTCTGGTCACCGCCCTCCTTGTCATCATCGTCACGGTCACCCGACCCTAGGCCAGCCACTTCTTCGTCTTGAAGATCAAAGGCTGTGCCCCGGTATGCCGTGTTCTGGAAAGTGGCCGCCAGTCGGGTGGTTTCGGGCACCTTGGGCCGCGTCATCTTGAGGACGCGCTGGAAGCGCTGAAGCCACACGCCCGTGTCCTGCAGGCATGACTGGCGCATCCAGTTGCTAAGGATATTGCGGATGCCATCGTGCGAAGGCTGGCGATCAAGCACGAGCCACAGCTGGTCCTCGAGACCTGGGTTCGCAGCAGCCATCACCTCGTCTGCGTTGCGCTTCATCAGATTGTACAGACCATCAACGGCGGCGTCACACAGAGCTTGATGGTCGGATTGCATGTAGCGCTGCAGCACCTTGACATAGTCCTTGAAATCGACATAGCCGTGAGCATAGAGAGACAGGTGCTCCAGGCAGTCAAGGCTGGCACGCTGGACCTGGCCATCGTCTTCGTCCTGGAACTGCCGCACCAGTGTGAAGAGAAGCTCGCGCGATTCGGTTCTCTCCTGCAGATCTGGGCCTAGAACGTTGATCAGGCCGTCAACACAGCGGGCAATAGCGGCAGTCGTGCTGAGATCGAGCTCCAGGTTCATGGACACGGCAGACGCAACTTCGGCGTGGTGGTTTTCGGAGCCGTAGAGCTGGGCAAGCATATTGAGCGTGCTAGACACGTAGCCAGAGAAGTTGAGGCCGGCGGCGTCCGCAGTGCGTGCAAAGGCTTCCAGGGCCCAGAAATGCACAGTGGGGTGGGGGTCGTTGCAGAGTGACAGGAGGATGCCCAGGATTGTCTTGAGGTGGTATCCCGCTGCCATGCCACCGACCTTGGCTTGAATGCTGCCTAGGGCCATGGCACAACCAGCACGGGCGCTGGGCTCGCGGTTGATCACAATTGTGTCCACCAAGTACTTAATTTCGTAGTTTGTAAACGAGTTGCCACAAGCGCTGCACAGGCGGCCAACGGCAGAGTAGCCAATGCTGCGCACATACTGGTCGGGGTCGATAACAAAGCCCCGGATAAGGTCTTGCAATAGCTTCTCGACCTGTGGGTTGGTCACATCACCAGACGGTGCCGTGGTCTCCTTGACAGCAACCTTGAGAGTGGAAAGCAGGGCGACGGCGACGTTGACATTCATTGCAGCTTTGCGGCCAGGGTCGCGCTGCAGAGAACCGGCCGACATGAAGGTCGCCACCTGCTCGAGAATGCTCTCTTGCACCTTGGGAGGGGTCAGAGGGAAAACATAGGCAAACAGTTGTATCGCCAAATTGACGACCTCGGTAGCTGGCGGGTCGGGGAGGAGAGAAGATGTCCTCAAGAATGAGCCACCCTTGTTGTCTCCGCTGCTGACACCGTTGCTAGTGCCGGCAACGCTGCCCTCGTTGCGCACAGTGCTGTCGTCAACATACAGAAGCGAAGCATCGTGCTCAAAGGCGCCGCAGACAGGAGAAAGGAGCAAGCTTTCGATGATGCCTTCGGGGCCGGCTGTCTCGTCCAATGTGGACAGGAGGAGCTGCTGCTCTTCTTCTTCAGCAGCGCTCTTTTCATGTTGGCCAGGCAGGCCACGCACCTTGAAGCCCGAGACCAGACCAGTTACGCCAAAGCCAGCGTTGTCAGCGACGTCCCAAATGGTCTCAAATGCACCGGCTGCTGTCGCAATGGATGCACTCAATGAGCCACTGCCGTAGTTGTCTGGGTCGGCAAAGAGAGAGATGACAAGAGTAAGCAAGTTGGACTGCAGTAGGGCCTCGCTGCTACCAGCAGGTGCGAGGTTGATGAGCCGCTGGTAGCACTGCAGGACACGGCGCTGCACCATGATATCAAGATCGTAGAGCTGCAGAGCAGGGGTCAAGCGCTGCGAGATGTCATCCGTCGTTTTCCGGGCAGGCAATGTCTTGAGGAAAGCCGTGGTGTGCTGCAGCATGGCTGCAATACGTTTGGACACATCGACCGTGAGCAGGCGGCTGTTGTATTGCAAAAAGGCTAGGATAGAGCCGAGAGCACAGTCGCGCACGTGGGTCAGGAACGACGTCTCGAGGTAGTTGCGCGATGCCACATTGTCCTTCGCTAGCGGCTTTGGCAGGGCATTCTTCCACAGAAGCAGCATCTGCGACAGGTGAATCTTGACGAAGTTGGGGCCAAGGGACATGAGACCACCGATGAGGATCCAGGCGACCTGAATCTGGACGCTCGCCACCCGCAGCTCCAGCTTGCCGCTCGTCTTGAGCAGGTTTGTCGCCATTGTCAGAACCCGGCTGTTGATATCGACGGATCCATAGAGAGGGCGCTGCGGGCTGGCGCTGAGTGTAGCAGCCAGGCCATAGGAGAAGCCGATGCAGCGGCGGTGTTGGTGGTTACTGCTAGCACCGGCACCGTTTAGTTGGCCCAGCTCGCGGCTCAGACTGTTCATGCATACAGACAGACAAGGCAGCAGCTGCTGGGGGCAGGCGAGGACAAAGGCCTTGAGACAGGCGGCAGTATGCACCTGGACGCTGTAGGTCGGGTGGGGGAAGAGTTGGAGGAGGCCCTCGCGGCAGGACTCGGCAAAACTGTTTGCAGCCGAACCTAGAGTGCTGATTAGAGACGACAAGGCGGCCAGCGCCGTGACGAGTGTGTGCTTGCTAGGCTCTGGCCGCTCTTTGACGGCCTGGGGGTAGTTCTTGAGGATATCGTTTACAAGAGCCTTGCTGGCAGCAACCTGACCGGCCTCGCTGAGAATGCGGCGGCCAACAATATCTTGCACGATAGTGTCAACAATGCGGCGCGACACCAGCAGACGGTACCGGTTGTTGTTGATATTCGCGTGACCCAGCAAGTCGACCGTCAGATTGTCGATGATCTTGAGGTAGTTGAGCTCGACCGCCTTTTCGCCGAGGCGTTGCAGAAAGCGGCCATAGCAGACGCCTATGGCAGCGCGCGCGCGGTTTGTAGTAGTCATTTTGACGTAGTGCGACGACAGGATCTTGAGGAGGTCGGCGAGGGGTAGGGAGAGCACGTTGCTGCTGCTGCGCGAGGGTGCAGGGCTGCTTGCCCGGGATCCTGGGAGATCATCGTCGTCTTGAAGGCCAACCGGGATGGTCGACTGGCGCTTGAGGGCCTTGGGCCGTGAGGCTTTGCGCGTGGACATGGCTCTACCAAGACCGCCGCCGCCGCCGCCGTCACCGCCGCGGCCACCGGAGCCACCACTGACAGACTCAGCGTAGCCCTTGACCATAGCCTCCACAAGGCAGTCCGCAGCGGCACGGCGGACGTGTGGAGATGCAGCATCAATGGTCTTGAAGATGGTCTTGCTCAAGCTCTCAAAGTCGCTCGAGGTGTCAAAGTACGTCGTGTAGCGCACGAGGGCAATCAGGCAGCGGCACGCTGCCACCGACACCAGTCCTCCACGGTCACCCGAGGCGTGGTTGCGCGCCTGCTTCCACATGTCGCGTGCGATATTCTCGTCGATGCTGGTGCCGATGCATGTGACCAGCTTTGAGAATGCAGTAAACACAGAGGCGCGGACACCCGCGTGGTTTGTTGCTGCCTTGAGCAGCTTCATCAGGGTGGATGTTGTCATTTGGTGCAGGCTGATCGCGCTGTCACCAGCGGAGCCCCAGACCTCGCCGAGACAAACAGCGGCAGCATGCTTGGAGCGGTTAGACGCATCGGCGGCGAGAGCTGACGCGCTGGTCCCCTCAACGGAGCGGACCTTGACACCGCCCTGGGCAATGAGGGCGTTCAGGTCGTTGATGGTCTCAAACAGCAGCTTGCGGTCACCCTTGCCAAACACAATGCCGAGGCAGCGGCCGAGGGTGTTGCGGACAACGCGCGAGGGCGGGGGAGTGGTCAGGTTGAGGACCTTGAAGATCTCCTTCTTGAGGTAGAACTGCTGGGCGGTGCAGTCGTCTGGCTCGAGGCGGCGCACATGCTCCTCGAGCTTTGCAGTGAACTGCAGAAGCGACAGCTCCTGCTGCTCAGCCGGGAGGTTGGAGAGGTGGGTGGTGTCGAGCTCTGGGTTCGCCGAATGCGAGGAGGGGGGCGCGTTGGTGATGACGGCAGCAGCAGAGGCAGCAGCCGTGGCAACAGCAGCCGCATCGTCGTTTCCACTGCTGGTTGGCCGCGAGCTGCCACCAGGGGCCGGCGAAGAAGCCGACGACATCTGGTGAGCGGAAACTAGGACTCGACAAAGGGCGGAAGAGGTGTTGTCGCGGGCGTGTCGAATAGGGGGGGGGGGGGGGGGGGGGGGGGGGGGGGGGGGGAGAGGAGGGGGGGGGGGGGGGGGAAGGAGTGGGGGGCCTCGTAGGTGTTGTTTTGGTGGAGGGCGTTGGAGGGCAGTGGTTAA
>JANSLV010000129.1:0-30200 GCA_029298845.1 Ophiostoma perfectum
CCAGGAAGGGGGACTCGGGCAAGGATTTGGGTACCGAAATCATCCCTGAAAAGGAAAACAAGACCCTGACCATCCGTGATACCGGTATCGGTATGACCAAGGCTGTAAGCTACCCCCCCCCCCCCCCCCCCTAAACACCTTGCAAACTGTATCAAGCCATAGGACCACAGACTAACCCACCAGGACCTTGTCAACAACCTCGGTACCATTGCCCGCTCCGGTACCAAGCAGTTCATGGAGGCCCTGACCGCCGGTGCCGATATCTCCATGATTGGCCAGTTCGGTGTTGGTTTCTACTCTGCCTACCTTGTTGCCGACCAGGTCAAGGTCATTTCCAAGAACAACGATGACGAGCAGTACGTCTGGGAGTCCAGCGCTGGCGGCACGTTCACCATCAAGCCCGACACTGAGGGCGAGCCCCTCGGCCGCGGCACCAAGATCATCCTCCACTTGAAGGAGGAGCAGCTTGACTACCTTAACGAGAGCAAGGTCAAGGAGGTCATCAAGAAGCACTCCGAGTTCATCTCGTACCCCATCTACCTCCACGTCAAGAAGGAGACCGAGAAGGAGGTCCCTGATGAGGATGCTGAGGAGGAGACCCCCGCTGAGGACTCCGACGACAAGACGCCCAAGATCGAGGAGGTCGACGACGAGGAGGACGGCAAGGAGAAGGAGGACAAGAAGAAGAAGACCAAGAAGGTCACCGAGACCACCATCGAGGAGGAGGAGCTCAACAAGCAGAAGCCCATCTGGACGCGCAACCCCCAGGACATCAACCAGGAGGAGTACGCCGCTTTCTACAAGTCCCTCACCAACGACTGGGAGGACCACCTGGCTGTCAAGCACTTCTCCGTCGAGGGTCAGCTCGAGTTCCGCGCCATTCTCTTCGTTCCCAAGCGCGCTCCCTTCGACCTGTTCGAGACCAAGAAGACCAAGAACAACATCAAGCTGTACGTGCGTCGCGTTTTCATCACTGATGACGCCACCGACCTGGTTCCTGAGTGGCTGTCCTTTATCAAGGGTGTTGTCGACTCGGAGGATCTGCCCCTGAACCTGTCCCGCGAGACCCTGCAGCAGAACAAGATCATGAAGGTCATCAAGAAGAACATCGTCAAGAAGTCCATTGAGCTCTTCAACGAGATTTCCGAGGACAAGGAGCAGTTCGACAAGTTCTACTCTGCCTTTGGCAAGAACATCAAGCTGGGCATCCACGAGGACACCCAGAACCGCCCTGCCCTGGCCAAGCTGCTCCGCTTCAACTCCACCAAGTCCGGCGATGAGCAGACCTCGCTGGCTGACTACGTCACCCGCATGCCCGAGCACCAGACGAACCTGTACTACATCACCGGCGAGTCCATCAAGGCTGTCTCGCGCTCCCCCTTCCTTGACTCGCTCAAGGATAAGGGCTTCGAGGTTCTGTTCCTGGTTGACCCTATTGACGAGTACGCCATGACTCAGCTCAAGGAGTTCGAGGGTAAGAAGCTTGTGGACATCACCAAGGACTTCGAGCTCGAGGAGACCGACGAGGAGAAGGCTGCCCGCGAGGCTGAGGAGAAGGAGTACGAGGACCTGGCCAAGGCCCTGAAGAACATTCTCGGCGACAAGGTCGAGAAGGTTGTTGTCTCGCACAAGCTGATTGGCGCCCCCTGCGCCATCCGTACCGGCCAGTTTGGCTGGTCCGCCAACATGGAGCGTATCATGAAGGCCCAGGCTCTGCGCGACACCTCCATGTCCAGCTACATGTCCTCCAAGAAGACCTTTGAGATCTCTCCCCGCAGCTCCATCGTCAAGACCCTCAAGAAGAAGGTCGAGGCTGACGGCGAGGACGACAAGACCGTCAAGTCCATTGTCCAGCTGCTGTTCGAGACCTCCCTGCTGGTCTCTGGCTTCACCATCGATGAGCCTGCTAGCTTCGCCGAGCGCATCCACAAGCTGGTGTCCCTGGGCCTGAACATCGACGAGGAGCCGGAGGTCGAGGAGGCCGCTCCCGCCGACGATGTCGTTGCCGCCGAGACTGGCGACAGCGCCATGGAGGAGGTTGACTAAATTCATA
The DNA here is from genome assembly GCA_029298845.1 of Ophiostoma perfectum. Lineage (NCBI taxonomy): Eukaryota > Fungi > Ascomycota > Sordariomycetes > Ophiostomatales > Ophiostomataceae > Ophiostoma > Ophiostoma perfectum. The sequence continues at coordinate 2,054 of JANSLV010000129.1, forward strand.
CATCACGGACGGGTCTGGGACATGTGAATGGATAATAAAAAGTCACTGGAGTTAGGAACTGGTTGTGTATCTGTTTTTCCCAATGTTTTTCCCAATGAGATTTCATTACGGCTAATGCAAAGGCCACTCGCTATGTATTCTCTTTTTCATTTTTCTCTTAACGAACCGTTATGTAGCAGAGCCGAACAATAAAGTCAAATCATCAAATACTCTTCTTATACTTGCGTGGTTGAAGTGAACCTAATATTAACAGTGATGCTAAACCGACTCGTCACTAGCTACATCAGCAATAGTGATAGCTGATCCAGCGTCGTTTCCCCTTGCTTGGCCATATATATATAAAGTCATCCGTCTACATAGGTTCGTAACATTATGCGTGTTTGATGCACCCAGATTCCATGTTATTGCTACATCAGTTTGTGTACAGTAAGTACAGTCAGTAGTACGTAATGCTACAAACCCTAATCCGCGCCTTTGCGGCTACGAATGTCATAAAATCTCTTCGCCTTGCTCCTCCTCCCGAAACCGCAAACCACCAGCTACATCCATGGCCCTGCGGACCCAGGCTGCGTCTGCGACCTTGTCCATTGTCCAGCGACTGCGGGCTCGCTTGAGGAGACCCTCGGTCAGCTCCATGGCACCATCAAGCCCCTTTGCCTGGAACTTGGCAAGATCGCCGTCGTGATCGCCGTCGTCGCCGGCATACTCGACCCAGCGCCACTCGACACGGGCAATGCGGTGGCTGGTCCGCGAGCGCATACGGTGCGCATCGCTCATCCCTGGAGTAGGATCAAAGGGTAGGCGGCCCTCGAGCAGTGCGTATAAAAGTACACCAAGCGACCACGCATCTGTGGCGCGGCCGTCATAGGGTTGGCCCATGATAACCTCAGGAGCGGCGTAGTCATCAGAGCCACAGCGCGTCTCCAGCTTCTCGTCGTCGGCGACGCGCCTTGAAAGGCCAAGATCAGTCAACGTCGTCACACTGTATGGATACGTCGCCCAATCGATGGACGTGTCTGCTAGCTCCTTTGGTGTCAGGTTGACTAGGACGTCTACGAAAACATGCATGTTAGTAAGCTATTGCACAAAGAGGCGCCATGCGCCATTTCACATCACCATTTCAGCAATGGGGGTCACGGGGAGAAAGTGGCAGCTTACTCTCGAGTTTGATATCTCGATGAACGATGTGCTCGTGGTGCAAGTACCGAACGGCTCCAACCAGCTCTGCGAACATACGGGCTAAGAGCCTTGGAGTCAGAAGGTTGCGATGCGCACTTGCAACGTCAAAGAGATCACCACCGGGACAATAGCTAAGAACTAGCAGTGCCCGTGTGGGCTCAATGCTCGAAGCCTTGAGCCGAACAAGTGACGGGTGGTGGATGCACTGCATAATCTCCAGCTCGCGCTTCAAGCTCATCTCGATGCGGTCCTCGGACGCCCCCCCCTTGGGGCCATGCTCGCACACCTTGACAGCGACAAGTGTTCGGCGATCGTATCGTACTTGCCGAGAAGAGCTTGAAGGGGCTGGGGTTTCTCTGTTTTCTTCTGGCTCAGGTACTGCTATTAAATTCGTTGCTAGCATGACACGGCTAAAAGTGCCCTGGCCGAGCAGCTTTATAGAGCGCCAACGACGCCGTGTATTGTCCTCCCTGCTGACGGCTTCAAAATATTCGTGTCGTTGCTGGCTATTCAGCTCGGATGCTGCAGTACCGTCACTTAGGAGTAGTGACGACTCACTCGGTGGTGGCGTGGGTGGCTTCTGGACAGGGGTGAGTCCGCGAGCCTCAGACAAGTGAGGCTCGCGGCGCATGTGTGTATCAAAAGAGCCATCACAATGGTCAGGCCCGCCAGGCTGCTTGGAATATGTAGCCGATACAGTGATTAAGCGGTTTGGGATCTGCATCGGGTCGGGCACATACTCGCTCAGGCTCCTATCGCGCGCGTGAGATGCTCGGAGATCAGCTTGCGCTGGACCACCTTCCGCGCGCTGCCCGCCACCGGCACTGAGGAGCTCCGCATATGCTTTTCTCTTTGCATGGTGAGCTAAAGCAGAACTTATGGACTCGCCATTGGTGGTTACAAAGGCTGACTCCGAAGGAGCTAGTGTTGCACCAAAGGGTGCCTCTGTTTGAGGGGAGCGCAACCGTCTCCAGGGCCCTGGAGAGTCGCCGGAGAGCAGAGGAGACGGCAATGGTGTAACGTCGCCCATGGCTGTGATAATTGGGCTCGGGACAGTGGAGCTGGCGGCAGATGCCGACCCGAAGCCGTGAAACCCAGTTGTCTTGAGGCTGGGTGTACGGGATATCGGTCTCAGAGAAGAAGCCGAGCTCTTGTGCTGTAGAGCAAGCGCAGACGGCCGTGCGTAGCTCGACGTTGGCGTTGTAACGGTCCCAGGGGATGAGGGGGCGTTGAAGTTCAGGGGCTCAGGGCGGTTTCTCGGAGTTATAGGAATTGCAAATGAAGAAGGCGACGTGAGAGCGGCGGTGGTGACTTGCAAGTCCGTCTGGATGCGCAGAGGGCTCTGGTCGGTGCCGGTGCGAGCAGTCGTTATACCCAGGCCACCACCAAGGGTCGTAGAGCAGCTGCCTGGCGCAGTTGGCTGATGCCGGAAGAAGGGGTCGTCTGTGAGTGCACTAGAGAGCTGGGAGGAGGATCGTACGGCGGATGGCGAGGACGAGGAGGCTGTAGGGGATCGCGAAAGAGGCGGCGAGGGCGCAATGGTATTTGAACGGAACTGGATGTGACCAGCGGCGAAGCGAGTAGGAGTGGTGGAGGACGAGGCTGTGGCAGAGATGACGGTAGAAGGCGGCGAGGAAGATGGCTGAGGGAGGGAGACAAGGCTGTCATCTAGGCTGACTTGGGCGAGGCCATCGTGCATCGTGCTGTTGCCAGCGGGAGAAGTAGAGTCGAGACTTAATGCGGCGATGTCTTGTGAAGCTGTTGACGGCAGAGACGACGAGGTGCCGCTCATGATGCCCGTGGCGGCAAGGAGCTATCTGGAATAGTACGAGGAAAGCCAGGAAGTAGCCTCGCGCAAATAGAGCGTTGCGTGGCTCAGCTGTTGAGAGATGACGCGGAGGTGTAGAGACTAGGAGTCAAGAGGGGCGAAGGACGACGGCATGAAAGTACGACGCACAGCTCACGACGTCCCGAGGCGGCGCCAGGTGAAAACTAGCTCGAGGAGACAAAGAGTTGCCAGAGCACACGAGGCTGTTACGCGTGGCAGTAGGGCAAGACGGGCGAATTGGAGCAGACGGACGAGATCAGACGACGAGATGCCTGGTAGGTAGGGATACGAGAAGAACGCTGGAAGAGGAGGTGGAGGGAGACGATAAAGGCAGCAGGACAGAGGAGAAGGGAAGAAACGTATGTGGCGGATGAAAAGCGCTTTGAGAGACGGGCATGCGGACGAGGAACGTGGGACACTGTAGGAAGTCGAAAAACGAGTGTGGAAAAACAGAGACTGAAGAAAAGGGCTGGCGGAGCAGATAAGCCAGCCACGAGCCACGAACAAAGGGCGAATAGCGATGCTGCGACAGACGACAGACGACAGGCGACGGATGACAGATGTGATGCTGGTGATGTCAAGGAGGCGGAGCAGGCCTAGGATGACAGGGCATGGATGTGCCACTGGGGACGACAACGACGACGTATGGCTTGTAGTCGACGACGAGGCTGGCAACGACGAAGCTCCAATGCGGTAGTGGCAGCGACAAGGGCAGTGGCCGTGACCGTAGCAGTGGTTGGCGAGAGAGCCTGGACGGGTCGCGAGCTAGTAGTAGGCGAGTGACTCCTTTTTGGCGCCTGTGCTGTGGGCTGTTTGTTCACGGGGCGTATTACGAGACAGCATGGTGGGTCAGGCCTAGACTGTCACTAATTCACTATTGGCAAGAGTGTCGCAAGCTCCATCGCTCTTTCCTCTTTTCCGTGTCATTTCACAGCCTGTCTTTCCCGATTCGTCTTTGCTCTTTATCGACTTTCAGATTCAGGAAAGGGCGATGCGTGTCTCTGTGCTCTTGCCTTGCCAGGGTTGGTCAGCAGTCGCCCGGTGTACGAGGTGGGACCGCGCATCCTCAACGTACGGAGGAGATATCCACGATAGCCACACATTTACATCACCAGTGTCTCGATGTCGAACATCGGCAAGACAGTCTCAAGCAAGCTCCTGGCTGCGTGCTGTAAGATGGAAACCGGCACACTGTTCCCAGCGCAGGGCAACGTAACGTAACGGCCGCTGCTGTGCATTGGGGCCGAAAGGGGCAGGCAGTGACCAATCACGGCCCTGTGCCTTCCCCATTTCTTCGGACCTGTTTGGCCTCGAGGCATCCCATTATTAGTAAGACCATCCGTGCATTACAGACTTTACAGTGATGCCCTTGGACTGCTTCACAGCAGCAACCACCAGCAATGCCTTATCGCTTACCGTAGCTATCCGTGAGTCAACACGCCCAAGCCTGGCCTCTCTTATCAGCATCTCTTCGCCGCGACCGGCGGCCAACCTCACTGTTATCTCTGCTGCGGCCTTGAAGCCGGCCGTGTTTCGGTGCCATATGACCCTGGGGACCGTATCTAAACGTGCCACAGCTTTATGAATGCATTTCCTATATTCTAGCTAGAATGCCATCAGTGCTGACTGGGCTGCTGTGCTTTTGCAGACACGGCGTATCTTACAACCCTTGCAACTAGAACACGCTGCTCTCGGCCACACATTTGCCCATCTTACACCAACAGGCCGTCCTATAGGCTCGCTTAGCATGCAGTTGTTGAGGACGGCCATGGCTATCAAGGGCCGTCTAGCACATCACCACACATGAGAAGAAGAATCCCCTTTCAAGCCTAGACTTTCTCCTCATCCAGTGCCAACTGTCGGCGTTTGAATCCGTCCCTATCCCTGTTCGGCATCGAATAACAACGATTAGTCATGTCTGTAAGCAATGTCGTTCATGTCCCGCCCCACGATGCGCTTCTCTGGCTGTCGATTGGCTCCCATTCTATGCTAGCAAGGTCCGAGATTACAGTATGCTGATATTGGGACAGATGATTGTAAGTGTCTAAATTGCCTGAAAAGACTGGAGTGGATGACTAAGCGATATCTCCACCTGTATTATTCAATCAAGCTCAATAGGGAGAGCAACGCGACGCTACTGGCTGGCTCTGGAGTAGTGCTTGATAGTGCTTGATAGTGCTTAATTGACCCGCGTCGCGTCTCGTCGCGTCTCATCACTCTTCTGTCCTCAAGGTGGGACACTTTTCGTGATGCAAACAGCCATGCCCTAGCTGTTGTAGTCTTTGGTTCATGTCCGGTGCTCCTCGTTTCGCTTTAGACCAAACAACCCGATTTTGCTTAAGCAGCTGAATGGTCGCATTGCTTCAACGTCACTCCCAAGGACATTCATCTACAAACTCATCTTGTAATCAAGACACATCCCCTTTTCTTCCGACATCCTCGACGACACTCTGATCCAACAGCACATTGCCCATACGTGTTCCCCGGCACAATGATCCGGCAAGGCTACAACCGCAACGAGACCAAGAGACGCAATGTCCTCGACCATCGCAAGAAGCAGTTTGCCGACCCTGCTTACAAAGAGGTCCAATACCCTACCCGTCTGAACATCTACGCCGAGCCACCAACTGCCGACATCACCCTCGAGCAGTTTGAACAATGGGCCATTGATCGCCTTCGCGGTTCGTCTCGTCTAGCATCACGGTGCCAACTATCTCGTTGTGCCATAACTGACATCCCGCTTGGTATTAGTTCTCGCTGAGCTCGACGCATGCTCGTTCCGCAACCGGTCGCCGCCAGAGACAGCCGCACACATGAAGCCGATCCTAGAAAAGTACCTGCCGCTCGACACAAACAGCAGCCAGTCATCGCACTTGGCCGCACAACGCATGAAGGACCACTACAGCCACTTTATCCTCCGCCTTGCATTTGCGTCTACAGAAGAGCTCCGTCGGCGCTTTTCCCGCGTCGAGACGACGCTGTTTCGGTTGCGGTTCGGTAGCGATGACCTTCGGGAGCGCACTGCGTTTATTCAGAGTCTGAACCTAGACTGGGATGTGGTTTCCGACGAAGAGAAGCTAGAGTTTGCCTCGGAACTTGCTGCGACGAGCTCGCTCGGTGCAGGAGCCCGGAAAATGCAGGCTGCCGAGGAAGAGACGTGGTGCAAGGTGGACTGGGACCGCGTGCCGGAGCTGATTGAAGGCCGGCGGGTGTTTGTCAGAGCCGGTAAGGCGTACGTGCCATCACGAGAGCAGGCGAGTATGGTAGTGGCCGAGTTTTCCACCCGCTTGGACAAGGCATTAGAGGTAAGCCTGGATAGGCAGTCCGCTTCGACTAGTTTGGCGACAATGAGAAGCTAACCACAGCCCGGTGTAGCTTACTGCCCGGGCACTTCCGCGGCTGGATGAAGACGACCGTCTAACGCCTATTCTCAACCACCTGTCCAAGAACTTTGCGACGCCAGACGCTGCATACGCCAACACCGACAGCGCTATGGACGGCGACGAGATCACTGCACGTAGCATTGACAGCCTTGCAACCGCACATTTCCCTCTGTGCATGCAAAACCTCCACCGGTCGCTGCGGCGTGATGCCCATTTGAAGCATTATGGCCGGCTGCAGTACACATTGTTCCTCAAGGGTATTGGCCTGAGCCTTGAGGAGTGCTTGACGTTCTGGCGTCAGGGCTTCAGCAAGATCACCGAAGACACTTTCAACAAGGAATACCGGTACAATGTGCGGCACGCCTACGGCGATGTTGGCGGCGACTCGAATCGGCGCGGCAACGGATACAGCGCCTTTAGCTGTCAAAAGATCCTGTCAGAACATCCGCCCGGTCCGGGCGAGAACCACGGCTGCCCGTACCGCCACTTTAACGTGGAAAACCTGACCACGCTACTACAAGCGGTCGGCGTGACCGACCGGTCAGTTCTGCAGGGCGTGAAGGAGGACAAGGAGAAGCAGAAGCCACACATGGCATGCAACCGGTATGTTCCCACGGTCGCGAGCTAGAAAATCGACGGTAGTATCGACGTAAATGTACTAACCACGCCTGGCAGGGTCTTTGAGCATGTGCACAGAAACGAGCTCCGGCGAGCAAAGGACGAAGGCACGATGAACGCCTCGGAGCTAGAGATGCTTGTGCACCCGAACCAGTACTTCAAGCGCAGCTACGCGCTAAAGAAGCTGTGTGGCGGGGCTAGCCGTGAGGCCAGAGACTGAGGCTTGATGGCCAGATAACTATTGGTTGCGGGCTAGGTTGGGGGTTGAACTCTTGGACTGTTGTTGGCAGTCGTGTGGTTTGCTTTTCTTTGCTTTTTTTCTTTTTCTCATTTTCTCTTGTTTTGGTTTGGTCTACACTTATCATGGCCCGTTGCAGCCTATGACGAGAACTACAGGAGTTTGGAAGCTAATAATAGGCGTCTATATGTGTGTTATCCTCTCATATCTAATGCCATTTTCATGCAGCAACCCAGGAGTGCGGTGAGCCGTGCGCAGAGGCTACCAGAGGCTGGTAGAGGCTGACGAAGACGCAGGATGACGCAAGACGTGAGAAGGCATGTTTCATCACGTCACAATGTCTGGACCCTTGGGCGGCTGGCCGGGGTCTGGAAAGACGTGAGAAAAAATCAAATGGGGGACGGGATTTGCCTGGTGTAACGCTTGACTAGAAGGATGATGTCTCGATGTGTTTAGAGCAAAGTGTATCTCACGTGTAATCATCGGAGGGAGTCCTCCGCGTACGAAGGGTGCAACCAGACGGGCAAATGCAGTTTAGCGCAGTGGTTCTAAGCTGCACAATGAGGTCAGCACGTACGGGTACCAATTGGCAGAAACAGCCGCCGAATCACAAGACGCGGGAACACGACCGTTTCGTTTTGTTTCTAACATTGGCAATTTGTGGTGAGACAAGGTTGATCTAAAGCACACAAAGGTAAGGAGAGTATTTAACATGTAAATAGGGAGAGAAAAGAAAAAGGTAAAGGTAAAGAGAAAGTCAACCCGAAAGAGAAGAATGGAAGGATTAAAAGACAATGGCAAATAGGCAAGGCAGCATCGCCATAAGCACGACATAGGCACACAGAGAGAGAATCAATGGAATAGGCAAAAAGTAAATTGAAGCAATATGTAACGTAGAAGCTATGCTGTCGTGGGTATCTATCTGAATAACAAGTCCGTCATCGTGTCTCATTCATCTCTATGGTGTGGTGGCATGATCAGTGTCTTGCGCGAATGCCATGCGCGCATGCCAGTCATTGGTCTGTTGCAAACGAGCCTGGCCATGCAGCATGGTTTTGCCTGTGGCAGGTCTTGCCAAATTCGTGGCTCTTGGGGTCTTTGAGCTTAAGAGCAAGGCTGCTGCCGCTCATCCTAGCCTCAAAGAGTTTCAGAGCAGGCATGGCCAGCTAGGTGGCAAGTCGAGGCCAGAGACAGACATCTCGCCTAGCGAGGTGTGTGCATAACTCGGTGCGCGGCTGGACTGTGTAGTCGAGAGCCGGCCTGCTCATCGGGCGAAGCCAATAGTAGTGGGAGTAGCTGTGAACCAAACGTTGGCTGGATCAAACCGTGCCAACAAGTGGTGGTAGTGGTGGTGGTAGTGGTGGGATAGATGGCGCCAAAGAGAAGGCAGTGGGGGCTCATTTGTAGCCGACGAGGCGAGCGCAGCGGTCGCAGTAGTAGATGTTATGGCCAACACGGACCATGCCGCTGGAGGCCATGTCGTCGGTGGAGGTGGTCTCGACGGTGCGCGCACAGCGCATGCAGCGCAGGACCTCGACGGAAGCGACTGGCAGTTGGTGGTGATAGGCGTCGCTGGCGTAGCCGTACGAGCCGCTCGAGGAAGACGATGAGAGGTCAGAGTCTGACGCAGTGTAGTAGGAAGGCGACGACGAAGCCGACGAGGGCGACGAGACCGACGAGGCTGGGTGGTGGGAGGCCATGGCGGGTGCTTGACAGTGCTTGACAGGCGGGTGCTTGACAGGCGATGAGGTGTGGAAAGACCAGAGACAAGCAGCGGCGTGCCGATGTTGTGTGTAGATGTTGTGTATTGGGTTGTAGCGAGATGTCAACAGCAAGACATCAAAGGACGGCGTGGCAAGATAGATGAAGATGTGATGATCGTTGTCAGTGAAGATGGTGTTGCTGATGTGGTGATGTTGTAGACATGGAAGAATGCGATGGTGTTGGTATATAGTATATAAGGACGTAAACACAAGAGGCCGAGATGTAGTCGAGAGCACAATGAACACGATGAATATTGTATTTCAGATCAACAAAGAAAACCGGAGGGGAAAAGAAGCAGACAGCATGCGGATATATAAACAGAGGGAGCCGGCGCGTCAGGGGATCTTAAACTCAAAAGGGGGGCGCCCGTGGAAATCTCGGCATGAAACAATGAGGCATCGATGAGAGTCATTAGTATGGGGCACGCATTTTTATTATTCGTATTTTGAGATTGCTGGGCTCCTGGGCTAGCACAGGCGAGCTAGGACTCCGCGGCATCAGCGAGCACAGCTGTCCATAAAGCCAGGGGGTGCAAATCCAAATGAAAAGCAAACAAAGCAAGGCAGGCAGCCCTCAGTCAACATCCCTGGCTGGGCTTGGGCTGTGGAGGAAGACTAGCCCAAACCAAGGGGGGGCATGAAGTGGGTCGAGCCTTGGGTTTGGAAAGCACCGTCAGGCATGGTGCGGGACGCTTACACAGGCCTGTGGAGTATTCATGCCTCTTACCGTGCTTACGTGGGACGCCTGGAGTACCGAGAGAGCGAGAGGAAGTCAATTGGGGAGTCGTGGGAGTGTACCAGCGAGCTGGGCGAGCCTAGCGGCCGAGCGGCCTAGGTATCATCTGACTTGGTGGGCATGGAGGGATCTTGCGCACTGGGGCATCTGGGCTTAGGGCATGTAGCGTTACATAAGACAAGATAGGCAGAGCCGGCGCCGAGGCAGGTCTAGCAGCACAAAAAGTACCGGGGTGGGTGAGGTACATCAGCAGGTGCTCCACTCTGGGCGAGGTACAAAGGACACTTCCGAGGGTACTTGGGCGCTCACACTGGCTGGACTCTTACCTCAGCACCCCTCTGTCCTGCGACAGCCCCACCACTCCCTCATCCCATTTAATTGTTGCGCGAGTCTAGGCATTTGGGCTTTTTCTGCATTTTTTGCCTTTTTTCTTCTTCTTTTTTTCTTTTTTCCTTCTTCTTTCACGCCACTAAAAGATGAGTAAATGAAACCCAAGGCCCAAGGCAGCGTGCGACACAATCGCTGATGTTTGCAAAATCAAGTCGATGGGCCCAGGCCAGCCAAACCCCGAGCGGCGGTCGATGCCATGCGCCCCACTGACGGGCCAGACTCTGCGCATCTCCCGAGCGAGGTTGTCCTTCCATAGACCACAGATGTGTGCTTCTAGGCCTCTCGTCCTTGATAAAGAAGCGCAAACACACACGGCGATGTACGTAAGAATAAGCAATTGTTGTAATGGACGAGATGGCAACAAATGCTAGGAAGAGGGAAGCAACGAATGGAAGGTGCGACATCCGGCGAGCATTGCGAAACCTCCAACAGGAAAGACCGCACCTGCCGCGTCGACAGCAACGGCCCATAGTGACCCGTCGCAGGAAGGAGCGACACAGTCATCCCGCAGCACTTGCCAGTCATATGATACGATTCACACCACATGTGACCAGCTCTTGCCGTTTCCCAAACTTCAGAATGGCCAGGGCCGCATCAGCTGACATCGACAGGCCAGACAGTACGACGTCCAGGCAGGCGGATGTCGCGGAGATGTGTGTTTGGTGGCTCGCAGGCCGTGCTGGTTGGTGAGTAGCCGTCGGTAGCTTCGCGACCACGCTGCCCGCACTAATAACTACTCGTAGTCGCTAGTGTGCAAGTATCAGTCCATTACTCCAAGCCGGTACTTTTGCCGTGTTTTCGGCGGCTGGCCTTGGGACGGTTTTCGCTGTCTTGGGCTCGATTCTTTTTCGTCATCGTCTTCGCGTTCTGCCGTTGCTTGGATCGGATATTACATCTTACATCTTGCCCTTCGTAGTTCCCTTTCGGCGTACGCCCTTTCACAGGCCCTTCCACAGGCTCGCAGGCCACCGCTCGCCGGTTGTTGTTCCATCCGTGAGATACTTCAGAGAGCGAAAGAACCGCGCCCAATTAGCCCCGTTTGTGCCTGGCCCGGCCTGTGAACATCACTGACTAATTCGGTCTAGCGTCCTCCCTGACAACAACCTTTCCTACTTCGGGCTCTTCTGATTCTAGACCAGAATCCCGATCCCGACCTCCCGCACCGATGCCTACAAAGAGCATCGAAGCACACATACCGCCAGACTGCGTACTTGTACCGTAAGAACAAGAGCACAGCAGCCGTCGCCATCGCCCGGATATATAGCGATGACCAGAATTATAACGAAACCGGTTCTCGCTGTCGATGGTGGCAACACTCGCACGATCAGCACTCGATGCAGTATTTCGATTTTGTCTATCTGCTGCCTAGCTGTTGTCTATCTGCTGCCCATCTGCTGCCCATCTGCTGCCCGTCTGCTGCCCATCTGCTGCCCGTCTGCTGCCCATCTGCTGCCCGTCTGCTGCCCGTCTGCTGCCCAACTATGGGTACTGCAATACGATACCATGTGTAGATATACCCTTACCTATGTATTCAATGCGCATGGTTGGGTATGTATCCATTCGTAGTCTACGCTCGGTGCCTGGTTTGTAAATATATATTTACATTTTTGCATCCTTGCATCCTCTGGTAAATACGCGGTGAAGATATGCCTTATGCGAAGCGCCGTTCGTGCGGGCACTCTCAACGGCAATCGGGTGCTGCTTCGATGCCGGCATGCCTTACCTCTATGCTCGTCATCTGCAGCGCATCCCTCTCGCCCTGTCGTCGTAATTGTGGCCATTGCAATTCCCGCACCTCTATTCCTGTTTCAGACACAACAACCCCGACCTACAATCATGCAGGAGCATCGAGCATTCTCTAGATCCATTCCTAACAAAGTTGTCAATATGTGTCTTACGTCGTACAGTTAGCCTTACTTGGTAAAACAGAAGAGAAATGTCCCCGCTTATGATAGAAAGCCGTTGGAACAAAGCCTGCACGATGGATCGAGATGTAGAACTGGGTGGGCAAAGATGGGGAAATCGCGGCCACTTCGCCGTTACTATGCAAGCCCAGCTATACGCATCGCAATCCAGGCGTATGATCGAGTTGGATGCCCCTGTGCGCCATGAGTTGGCGGTCTTTGTATCCTAGCACACCCACAAGTTCTGTTTTGTGGGCAAGCAGCCACGCTGATTCGCACCCGGAGCTGTCACCGTCTCCGAATCGCACTGGTCTCTGCTCTAGTTCCAAAACACAAACCGATCGCAGTCTGGGGACACAGGTATGCAAATAGCAAGGGCACAACAATAGGGTACACATAAGCAATTTCGTGATAGAATAATAAATGGATAGACTGATAGAATATGTGCTCTCCTAGCTTGGGTATTCAAAAATAAAAGACAAAACTTGAAGGAACGGAGGCCAAGAAGACAACCAGCAAAAGAAACAACAACAGCAACACAGCTCAGTAGTACAGAAACAATGCGCAAGCTATATATGACAAAGAGAGAGAGAAAACAATAAAGAAATACACTGCGCTTGTGGAAGCAGTCGGTTCCTGGAATTCTAGCAATAGCTAAAGAGAGCAATCGCCTGAGGCCGAGCGGGAAACATATCCATCAAGCGACCGGGTAGCGGCGGTCCTGCGTCCAACAACACCGCGGGGTTTGCCGACATGAGCATGAAAAGAGACGACATGAGACGCAAGTAGACGGCACAACCAATCAACAGGCCAAACCCAACAAAGAAAACACAAAATGCATGGGCGAAAGCAAAGGTATCCGCATAGATGGGGATGCACGATCTGCGTGGCAACCACGGGTAGTGTAGATCCCTAGTCCGTAGATAGGCAAGGCAAGATACAGGATGTCAACAAAATCGAGAGCGACGAGGACAAACGGGTAAAAGCGCAAAACGAGGGCAAGGGGAATAAAAGGAATAGAAGGATATAATAGGGGGCTAAAGAAAAAGAAGCGGAAAGAGAAGAGAAGTAGAGAAGATAGAAGATAGAAATAAGAGAAGAGAAAGGCAGAGAGAGACCAGGAAAAGAGAGGCATTGGTACGGTAGCTTTGCAACGTGCTCGACAGTGTCCGCGATGACGCAAACAGTCTCGCTTGGCCGGAAAGGTATTCGTAGATACTGAGGAGCTTATTGTAAGCAGGCAAACAAAGAAACGCAGGGCTGGGAAGAAACTCGGGGATTCGTGACGTCGTGAAGTCGCCAAATGGCCCAATCAGGAAATGTGCTTGCCCACCACCCCAGTGCTGAAAACAAGCAGCACGTCAAGCCAGATGCTGGCTGAATCAGTGGCATGGCTCGATCTTGGTGTGGTAGCTAGTTGCAGTCCGACTGCAGCCATCCGACAGCGTAGTTTAGGAGCGAAGAGCGAGACGGCCAGGAGAAACGGCGCGTTTACATGATAACGCAACAGCCGCATCCTTGCTTTGCATCTTCCTCGTCCCGAGTCAGAGCTGCCGCTGGAGCCGTGCCAGCATCCCCTCCCTGGGCTAGAGGTGGTCTGGGGCTGGCTAGAGGGCTCATGTTGGGCTTTTCCTGGATTTTGGGGATGGTCGAGTAGGAGCCGGCCCGTCCCGGTGGCATTGTTGGGCTCTTGGCTTCTGGCTTGAGCGGCCACTCGTCGTGCTTTTCGCCGCTTTGGCCATCTGCGTTGTCGGCAGATCCGGGCTTCTCTGACATCTCCGGTGGGCTGAGGAACCCATCGTCGGTCAATGGTCGGAACTCCTTGTCGTACACGTTGCCAAACTTGCCCTCGCGCTCCCACTTCTCTTGCTGTAGTCGTCTAGCGACTGTTGGAAGAAGCTGCTGGTCAGGAGGCAGTCTGGGGTCCGGGCGGTACGCCGAGATCATCCATGGCGGCTCGCCCTCTGGCTGTCTACTTGCAGCACCGGCAGACATCTCACGCGACAGCTCCCGCTCACCTGAACGGGTCGACGGCCGCGTCGCCCCCGTACCACTGCTATTCGAGTCCTTGCTTGTGCCATTCCGTGTTTTGGGGCGGCCAGATGTCGGCATGGCTTTCGACGCACCCGATGCCTTCCGCAGAGTAGGAGTGGAAGCACTCGCACCAATGCCCCCCGACGCCTTTCTGGGAGACATATCCGATGTCGAGCGCGAAACACGCGGAGGGGAATGGGGACCATTGTAACCGTCGGATGGGCGCATGCTCGCACTTCTAGAGCGAGGCTTTGGGTACGCGATGCTCTCCTCGGTTCCGGGGCTCTCGTCCCGCCGCCGTGGCATTGGGGTTTCCCGTTCCATTTTATCCAGGGCGATGGGGGCCGGGCTTATCTTGGCCACCGGTATCCGCGAGGAGACTCCGGTGCCATAGGGGGAGGTAAAGTAGGACTCTTCGGCGATTTCATCAGGGAGCCGCAGGTCCCATTCTGGAATAGCAATATCTACCGGTCGGTGGTCCGGTACATTAGTCGAGTTCTTGTGGGATTGCGGTTCGGCAAAGTCGGGCTCGTGGGCAGCCTTGCGGTAACTGGTCGATCTGTCCACACTGATGTCACGGCGAGGCTTGCTCCTCGCGCGGGACCTGGGCAGGATAATGCCAGCAGCCTGCAGTTCTTCACTCTCGATCCGCGCCAATTTGTCGCGGTGGATCCATTTGGAGTTCTTGTCTTCTCGTTCAGGACCGAGTGCGCCAGGACGTTTGGTGGTAGAAGTGCTTCGAGAACTGTCGTGGTTTTCGGGGTTGCGATCGGTCACGCCGACGCTGGTGTCCCTGGAGCGGCCCGGCCGAATGTTTTCCTGGCCCAAGACAGCGCCAAAATCGGACGATTTGTGAATGGGCTCGTCAATGGGGTTTGGTGAGCCGTATGTGAGAGCAACGCCATTTTGAGGAACATGCGATTTCAAGTTTGCTCTTTGGGTATATGCTGGATCCTATGCAGACAAAGATTAGATTAGCCATTGCACACAACGCCAGTCTTGCCAGCCTGGAAAAGCCACAAAGTAACAAATGCCTGGATGGTATGATGCATACCTCAAGTTGCTGGAGGGAGTTGTCCCACGCATAGCCATTTCCATGAGAACTGCTAGGTGGTGTGAGGGTCGTCGAGTTCGCTGAAGTCGCCGTCTGAGCAGCCGACACAGCTGCCATCGTTACCGTGGCAGGGACCAGCCACCAAAATTCATCAACGCTTTATTCGAGGCGCCGAGGAGCCGCACAAGAGAGAGGGGGGAACCGCTTTGTGCAGAGCTATCCGCAATGTCTTGTGTGTTGCAAAGTAGAGGACGCTGAGAAGTGCCACTGATGGTGTGTCCTTATTCCGATGGAAGGGCTAGGTCTAGACTCGGAAACGGGAGTGATCGATGTCGTCCGGGCTTGGTTCGGGAGACGGAAGCGGGATACTAGAAGATGCTGGACAGGTGGCGAGCGTCATAAAAAGGGGGGACGCGATGCCAATGACCGCGAGAGTGGCGTAGACGACGGTAAGAGAGTCGAGGAGATTCAGTGGGATTGATGAACAACGCGATAAAAAAGATTGATGGAAGAGAAGACGAAGTAAGAGGAGGGGAGAATTAAAAGGCGTACTACGGAATGAAAGATGGAATAAGCCCCTGACGAAGGAGAAAGGTCGCCGGCGAAGATGGGAGGACAGGAACAAAGGGAAAGAAAGGGAATGATGCCGAGAGAGACACAGCGAGACGGAGAGAGACAGTGGAAGAAACAGAGTTCAAATGGGGAGCAATGGCTCAATGAGGGACAAGAAAGAGACGCGACGATGGACAACCGGAGAAAATGAAGCTCGATTAGACGGGCCAAAAGGGCATCACGAATAGGACGTCGGGGATGCAAGCAACGAACGGGAAGCAGCAAGAGTAGCGAAAACAGCGGGAGGCAGGCGAAAAGGAACTCTCCTGTTGAAAGAACGAAGGAAATGGGGGGGGGACTGTTAATTTAGACTAGCCCGATGTAGAGAGGGGGCTGGCAAGCTGGCTGTTGACGGAGGCTCGGGGGGTGGCTTTGATTCGCTGCCCCTGACAAGTGCTTGTGTTTGTATATTTGGGGGGGGGGGGGTGAGGGTGAATTGGCACTGTGTGTGCAGTGGTTAGTGAGTGTGTCTCCAAGATACGTAGACATATTGACTAACGGCAGACAGGAGGTAGTCTTAGCACAGAATCCTCCGTAATAGTCTGCCATTGACACATGCACGCACTATGATCGGAACGGCATCCATCGATGTGATGGAGGGACAGTATGCAGTGAAAAGCCAAATTGCATTGCGCTCTGTGCGCGATGCGACGATTAGGAGTGGGTGTTTGTGCGCGATTGCCGTGATTAGACAGTGTTTGCACAGTGTGTACCGTGTCTTGCTGATATACGGAGTACCGAATGTATATTGATCACCATAGCGAGGGGCGATAAAGAGGGAAAGTAAAGGAAGAGTTAACTGCCTCTGAGTACAAGACATTCCAGCTCGATAATGAGGTTATTTCGGATCTTACATTTGATAGGTCAAGGGGCCAGGGAGAACGGGCTGAGTATTCGATAATGCATGCTCTATATTCGACATGAGATGATCAGGGAGTCTACGGAGTGCATGCGTTGTATGAGACATGTCTGGGTTGAAAACAGCACATTCAATGGCATCTAAGAACCTTAAGGCTTCAGGGTCCCTTGGAGGCGAAGAGAAAGGGATAAACGCGGTAGATGTTTATACAGAGTATGGAAGAGACAAGACGGGCAGCGCGAAGACGGAGAACTGCGAGATGTGAAAAGAAGGGAGTCAAGAGAATACAGGAGAATATCAATACAAGCAGAGGGGCTATCGGAGAGAAAAAGAACGGAAAGTAGAAATAGTCAAGAATACGGACGAGAGACAAGAGACAAGATACCAGGGACCAGAGAAGACAAACAGTACGGAGTACGGAGTAGAAGAGGAAAGGAAAGGAAAAGGGGTTGTGGCCATAGAGGCACAGGTGGCCCGTGGGCTGCTCGCCAGTCATAGCCAAACGAAGCTCACAACAGCCACTACGTACGTCGTACAACATCCTAATGCCATCCTACAGGTAATACGGTCTCTGACCAGCTTACCAGCCTCCAGCTTACCATCCACCAGGCGGAGACGATATCAAGATGATGGGGACTAATACTCAAAGAGTAGACCGCGTCCATGGGCCGTACTAGCGCGTTATCTGGTGGGGCGAGCCAGTCCGGCAAGGGGTTGGTTAGTGGACTGCAGGTGGTCAGGCGGGGCAGCATCTTATTAGATAATACAGTGCGAGTGAGTCCAGGCGTGTACAGAGCAGTCTCTTGCAGGCAATCTACACAGTAGTATCTTGCGTTTCGCCACAGTACGACTTGGACGTCGCATCCTATCCCATCGCGGCAGCTTTAATTTCTTATTCCTCCAGCGTATCCTCTTTGACGAGTTTTCTGGTGTATCTAACGCGTTTGCTTGTTTTCTTTTTTCTTTTGTCCTCCTCACCACAGACGTCTTCGATCCTGGAATCTCGTGCATCTTTTGACCCGGTTCTTCATCAAGCACCAGACGCATCCAGCGCTCTCGTGATTGGCACGATTCCCTGTTTCCTTACGGTATGCTCCAATAAACTCGCGGTGCCCCATTCACTAATGCGCAGCTGCATGCAATATGATGTCTTGCTTGGCTATGGGGCTGTCCTACACAGTATCTCAGTTGCGCGTGGTCTCGTGGCCGTCAGACTCAGCAACAGGCGACTCAGCATTCGTAACAGCCAAACATCCCTCGCGGGAATGAAGGATCCGCTGGAATAACGGGCAGTATGATAAGACATACGCTGGAGAGGAAAAGGATATGCCGGACGACGACAGTGTAAAGATCCTCATATTGACGGCAGACGCCTTCACTGGTGTTGGTTGAGGTTAGTCAATAGTTGGTGCTATCAAAGACAAGGCACGCGCCTTCCCGTAGTATCTTATCTTATATTTACCCGGGTTGCACCTATTGTTAGTGGCAAGCTAGCAGAGCTTCGCCTGCGTAGTCAGCAAGAGTGCTCATAATAGTCCGTCCGGCATAAGCCGTTGCAACCACGCATGGCAATGATAATGAGGGCAGCATGGATCCCGAAACAAACAAACCCTCATCAATGCGACGGACGCGCATCGTGTGCATCTCCGACACCCACAACAGCACCGTGAAGCTGCCAAAGGGCGATGTGCTGATCCACGCCGGCGACTTGACGAACCAGGGCACGGAGACGGAGCTGGCTCGTGCGGTGGCATGGCTCGAGAAGGCCGACTTCGAGTGCAAGATAGTCGTTGCAGGCAACCACGATGTCACGCTCGACAGTGCGTTCTATGCCCAGCATGGAGCCAGCTTCCACAACCAAACACCACAGTCTCCGAACCGGTGCCGGGCGTTGCTCGAGCGCAGCCCAGCCATCACCTATCTGTGCCACGGGTCAGCCGAGGTCCGCCTCTCGAGCCCGGGCGGACCGGGCACTACGTTTACTGTGTTCGGGTCCCCTTACAGCCCCCAAGTCGGCACGTGGGCATTTTCATACCCGCCTGCAACCCCAGCTGGCGCCTTCTTGTCGGTCCTGGCAACTGATCTTGGGGAAGCGGGGAGCCCGACGTGGGACACCATTTGGACGGCCATTCCAACAGGGACCGACATTGTAGTTACCCATACACCCGCGCTGTTCCTCTGCGACTGGTCCACCACGCGCGACCGGAATATGGGGTGCGCGGGTCTACAGCAGGCACTTCGGCGGGTGCGGCCCCGGCTAGCCATCTGTGGCCATGTCCACGAAGGCCGCGGCGCCGCGCGAGTACGATGGGATGCATTTAGCAGCGGCAACGAGCAGCCGGCAGAGGCAGCCGGCTTGCTGGGACTGGAGCAGTGGACGGACCCCTTTCCGAGCGCGTCCAGCAAGAAGTCGTCGGCCGTCAATTTGACAGCACGTGCCGGCGGCCAGCCTCTAGACAACAACGGCTCGAGAGACGCGGGCGACAGGGGTCGCAATGAGACATGCGTCATCAACTGTGCTGTGACGGCGACCAATTATCCGCACATCGGCGGCAAGAAGACCAACAAGCCGATCGTAGTCGACATAGATCTCCCTATGGCGGACCTACTCGCGTCAACCTTATGTGTGGGTGGTCCGAGTTCATAATACGGCCGGCCCATGGCTAGTGGCCAGACCAGAAACCAGGCCGGTCTCGTAAGATATTATGGGCGGCCACGATGGCCAGCTATAGCTGCAGAGTTGTAGGCCAATGCCGGGCCATCATTACGAGTAGGACTGTTAGTCGCTCCCTTGTCGTCGTATGTTAGGATAAGATACACTGGAGGTCAATATTAAGGCTACGGGAACTGGGTGGCCAGGGCTCGGCTGTATCTGCGACGCCCTGCATGCTCAGATTGCCTCGTTTCTAAACTGTCGGTGATGTCGAGTATCGATACATGTATTCGTAGACCAAAGGAGCGAGCTGCAGCGGTAGGAGTAGGACAAGGGTGGTGTACTCCGTACGAGTGCAGGTATTTTTACTTGAGATATCTTGCGTAGCAGGGCATTGGGGCAGCCATGATCGGTCGAAACTCTGCCTCAATAGGGCAGAACAGGGCGGCCAGGGCGGCCAGGGCGGCCGGGCAGCCAGGCAAACTGCCGACAGGCCACGTCTGGTCTGGTCAGGCCAGCCAGTCACAGCCAGTCACAGCCAGTCACAGCCAGTCACAGCCAGTCACAGTCACAGCAAGTCACGGCAAGTCTCAGCGGCCACCTCGGCGCAGTCCACTTTTTGCTGTGCTATGCAGCCTGTGACTCGTCTGCACAGCTCCGTTTCTGCAGCTCGCTGCACGCTTCCTGCACCCTGCATCCACTTGTGCAGAAAAAGGGCCAAACGATGACAGACAAGAGGCAGACTGGGACTGGGCAACTGTATCACATTGTGTTGTCACTGGTGATGGCGCTGGTCTGTGTATGTCTCTGGCTGTACTCCTGAGTTTCTGTTTCTCTGGACTGTCTATTCTTCTGTCGTTTTTCCAGCGCCTTCTATCCGCTCTTTTCATCCCATCTTCTCAACCTCATCACACGCCTCACGCCAATATAAACACAGGATAAGATGACATAAGATACATCATCACATACACCAAATAAGCATATGCTTACACCCAGTACACTATCAGTCTATATACACCACACACTCCACGTACAAGTTACACCACTCATCACATTGCCACTCGCCCCATAGCCACGCTATCGTCCACCTGACAGCCCCAGCCCCAGTTATGGCCCCGATGTCGAGTGCGGCAGCCCACCCAGACTCTCGTCGTCCTGCGCCCTGAACGGTGGCCTGGCCTCGTACCCTTCCACGCACCCTCTTCTCTTCCGCTCTGACGCTTTCCACTTCCTGTCTCGGCCTCTGCTTCGCTCTCTCTCCATCTCGGTTCGCTGCTTTTATTGCCTCGTTATTGCCTCTGCCGTAAGTTTGCCCCTGTGCCCCTATGTCCACGTCGCCTGTCTGCGGCATTCTTCAATTCAAATCTAGTTCATTATTCGTTGCTGTTTCTCGTGCTTCTTGTCTGTCGTCTCCGTCTTAAGTCTTGTGTCATTCTCTCGCTGGCCTTGCTCGCTCTCAACCATAGTCCGTATCTTATTAAGCTTACGTGCCATACTCCGTACAGGCCACAGGCCACAGCACCCGCTCCTTCCTTCTCTTTCGCTTGTCTTCTCCGTCCCCTCATAACCCCGCAACACCTGCTCGGAAACCCACCCTGACACACCTCACGCCAACTCACCGCCACTCAACAAGCTCTGCGCTCTCCAACGTAGCCAGGGGACCTGCCGCTACATGCTCTCTACACTGATCGTCCTCTTCCTTGTTCCTCTTATTGTCCCCTCTCCCCTTCTTCCTCTCCTCCTCTCTCCTCCTCTCCTGTCCTCTCCTCTCCTCCTCTCTCCCCTCTCTTCCTCTCCTGTCGCCCTCGTGCAAGTGGTGTGTCCCAGAGCACATTCCCTTGCTTACATTACACTACCACTCTCACCATCCCCTCCTCGTCTTCTGCCATCTTCTGCCGTCTCCTCTCGTCCTCCTCTCTCCTCCTTCAACACCACTTCTCGCCGGCCTCATCCCTCGTCTTATAGACTCCTCCGATCTATATATGCCTCCGATCTCTAAACACCTCCTCCGCATGTCGACGCTACTCTCGCAACTATAACACCGTTCGATCCAGCCGTTATACGCCTTGGGCTAGCAGGCATTTGCTTGTCCTGTTTGTCACCCGTCCTTCCTGCGTCTTCATCTGCCCTGTCTTCGTCTTGTCTTCATCTCTGTCTACATCTTGTTTTCATCTCGTCTTCATCTCGTCTTCGCCTTCATCCTCGCCTCTCCTCAACTGCCACCACCTTGTTCCGCTTCTGTCTTATCTAGGACCCACGAACTTTATGAATACACTGCACGTCTACCCCCGTCTCGCAACTTCGCTATTACCAGCCGACGAATACACGAATCTACGAATCTACGCTTCCACATCGCTCGGCTCCGTGCTCTGTCCTCTCCTTTGCTCGTACACGAAACCCGTCAACTCTTGCACGACCAGCTCTTCAGCTCTTAAGCTCTCTAGCCCTAGCTCTCTGGCTCTCTAGCTCTTTAGCTATCCAGCTTCCAGCTCAGCTTCAGCTTCCGCTTCTTCTTCTGCTTCTACTTCTTCTACTTCTTCTGCTTCTGCTTCACACTCAATCTTTGCATCTGACGTCTTCGCTACGACGACAATTCCACGGGGTTTTTTTTCTCATTTTTGCACATTCGCCCTCGTCAAACATTCGGCACAGCCATTGCCTCTTTGCCACATCCAGACACGCCCACCTTGCATAAACCGGGTCGATCCTCTTGCGCACGCCTCATCTTGCTCGCATTTATATATCCAACCTTTAGCTACAGTTTTGATTGTTTTTTTTGTATTTCTTGTCTTTCTTGTTTTACGGGGTTTTACCCTTACTATTCCCCTTTTATTTACCCTCTCTTTTCCCATTTCTCTTCATATATCTTCATACTTTCCGTTTCCTCGACACGAACTCGACACGAAACTATCACGATTACTTGACCCACGCTTCCACAGCCTACTTCGACTACATATTTTTTTTATATCTATTGTCTAGCACTCCGGTAGTGCTTTACTTCGTTCCTTTCATATTTTGGCCCTGTTTTCTTCACACGGAATTCTCATGATCTTTCCCATGCCGAAGGCTTTACCTGCGTCGTCTTCGAGCCCATTACTTCCCAGCATTTCCACTTTCCTCGGGTCCGGTGTGCCATATATTGACAATGAGCCCGCTACCTCCCGATCCATACAAGGCTCTGGGTGTCGACCGGACTGCCGATAGCTCAGCCATCAGAACTGCCTACCGCAAACTCGTACTGAAATGTCACCCTGACAAGGTTCAGGATCCGACGCTGAAGGCAACGAAGCAGGATGAATTCCAGCGCGTTCAGCAGGCCTACGAGATACTCAGCGATGAGAAAAAGCGCAGTGAGTACGACGATGACGCCAGCTTGAGAAAGCTCCGCGACGAGCTATCCCGGGGTATGGGCCGAACGGCCCCAGGCCCGCGGCCAACCTCAAATAGCTACAGGGAGCCGCATATTCACACTGCCGAGCCGCGGTCATCTTTCAAGCCTGGGCCGCCCCCCACTTCCCCCTTTATGAACTACGGCAGCAGCGGGGCTCAGTTTGCGCATACTGCCGAGTTTGCCTACAGAACCAAAGCTTACCCCGAGTCGCCGCACCGCGGTGAACGCCGCGCATCGAGTGCCGAGAAGGCTCGGGAGGACTCGAAGGACACTCGGAGACGCCGGAAAGACGACGAGGAATACTACGAGATGCCGCGCAAGCGGGAGCGCGAGCGCGAGAGAGACCGCGAGAGGGCGCGCGAAAGGGAGCGCGAGAAAGAGCGCAAGACCCGTGCGGAGCGCGAAACTGATGACAAGAAGGAGAGGCCAAGACGCGAGAAGGAACGCGACCGATCACGGCGTCAAGACCAGCAGGAGAAGTCCCGCTCCAAAAAGCCTGTCTACATGGAGGAGTACAGCGACCCCGACGGAGGACTGCATCTGCCCAAGAAGATGGCATCCGGTGGCCTGGGGCCGCCTCCTGAGCTTGGCGTCAGCTCCAGCTCCAGGAGACACACCGACAGTCCTCGGCGTGGCAAGTCGATGCCTCGGGAACCGTCCCCTGACCCTGCTTTCCAATCCAAGTACATGTCCGCGTCAGATTACATCAAGAGCAAACGCGGTATTTCACAGACCAGTCCTGTGCCGGATAACTCTCACTTTGCCCATGGCTACACGGAGCCGGAGTACTGGCCTCCCAGTGGCGACTCCCCGCGCCCCCGTCGGTCGTCCCAGGACGACAAGAAGATGCGAGGCAGGGCTGTTGTCGGGGACCTGCCTAGTAACTTCAAACCTCCGCGGCTGAGCAAGTCGTACACTTCTCCAGCCAGCACTCTGCATATGTCGTCGACGGCACCTCGTGCTCCTGGCTTGACCCGCGCCACAACTGTGTCAGACTACCATAAAGCAACACTGCCTGAAGTACCTGACCTCCCCCCTGCACCCCCTGTACCTCTTGCGGACCCAAGTCGTCACTCTCGCAAGTCTAGCCAGCGTCGCCGGGACTACTATGGCGTATACGACGACGATATTTCTCCTGCCGGGCATTCGCCATCGCAGCCACGCGCATACGACGCTTCTTCGCCGTTGCCACGGGGCCCTAAGACGTCGCACTACAGGGCCGATTACTATCCCACGGCAGGTGGCAGTGGCAGGCCACTCTTTGAAAAGGTCAGGGAGTCCCCCATGTTCTCGCGAGAACAGGTGTACGAAAGAAAGGCCTTTTCCGAGGAGGATGTCAACTATTCACACGTCCCGCACTCGTACGTGCCGGCCTGAGGCCTCCCGTCTCCTACTCATGGATGTTCTTTTTGCTCTTTGCTGCCTTGTTTCCTTGGTCCTCGGCGATTGGCATGCGGTTGTATCTGCTGGTGAGATTTACACGATTGGGAGTTTGGGCGCATCTGGATAATCAATTGCTGTTTTAATGTTTTGTGACTGCCCTCTATATACCTCGGTAGCTTCCCAGTATTCGTCTGGAGGTATCTTATCCAATGCAGTGCTTATGCATCCTATAAAGTCCGTGTCTGTCTCTCGCTGTCTTTAGTCGTGTAGTTTCTCCGTCTGTTGTCGTGGTGTCGACTGGCGTATCCGTGTTTCGGTGTCGACGCCTCCTTCATCTGGTCAGCAGTGCCGGGTGGGCTTGTATATGTGGTCTCACCTACAAACCACTGCGAGGATCTATGTTTTCTTCACTAAAGGTGACCATCTTGTTGGTACAATTTTAACGTTCTCTGCGGTCTTGTTGGTGCAATTTTAACATTCTCGGTGTCGTCTATATCTGGTTATACGTTTCTATCTGCTTGTTGTAGATTTTCTCTTTCCCTTCATTTTTGGGCGTTTATTATTATGAATATAAAATCATCGTGACATTTTATTTTTCAGATTACTGGTAAATCCAACGAGCTGCGGAATTACCCGCCAACAAACTTGGCGTATCTACACATGCTCGATCCCTTACGCAACCTGGCCTCGGACTACAAAAGCCTAGTCACACACACCTAGTACCGGTTGTCTCGTGTCGACAATGATATCATGACTTCGACGGTTGTTTACATCCCACGTAGCTATCCCTGACAGCGACCCACCCCAGCCTTCCACCCGACCCCACCCGCCAGACAAAAGGGGCCACAACACGGGCCACGGAGTATCAGGGAGTGTCAATATCGTGAGCTGAAGCAGGCTCCCACCGAGCTGGCAGATATTAAAGCAGCCGCAGCTCCCTGCCGACCCTTAGCTGTTTATTCCTATCCAAGAAAGCAACAATACACCATACATCACGACCAGAACACAGGCTGTCAGAGTATTGCCACCGAGCTAACGGGAGGACTAACAGACAGCCGCGCGCATACCCGTGCTGCCGTGCTGTTTTACGAGACGGACGTGTACTACCGACCCGCGATAGGCCAGTCTCTTGTACTTTTGCACGCACCTCCACACATACCTCGCAAGTGCCTGCGCACCCCCCCGCAGCGGCTCCTGACTGCGCCAGAAACCATGGCCAGCCTCGACACCATCCAACGGCCGCGGGCGCGCAAGCCCTTCCGGTCCCAGACGTCGCAGCTCAGTATGTCGTCGACTGCCGACGGCCTGGACCTGCCGGACAACACCCCATCCACCGGCGCAACAAGGTGCGGCCCCCCTTAACCGGGCCCCTACTGCCCGTGCAGCGGCAAAACCCATCATAACCCGAAGCATCGCTGACAACATGTCCTAGCGGACGCTCTACACCAGTACCTGCTGATGCACCACCGTCGGTCCAGTCGCTCTCCCACGTACGCAAGCAAGTCCGCGCCGAGCAGCGACGGCGCATCTTCCCCACCATTGAATTTGCTAGCCGTCTGTCGCACCTCGACCCCAACAGCGACTACCGAGATTTCCATGGCTTCTTCAACCTCTTCTGGATCGGACTTGCGATCATGGCAATTACCACAATGCTGCGAAATATCAAAGACACCGGCTACCCTCTTCGCGTCCAGATCTGGTCCCTTTTTACCGTCAAGCTTTGGCACCTTGCGCTCGCGGATTTAGCCATGGTCCTGTCCACCGGCATCAGCGTCCCGCTCCAGAGAGCTTTGAGAGTGGGCGGCCAGTCGGGCAGCATCACTTGGTTCAAAGGCGGTATGGCCATCCAAAGTATCTACCAGGCTGCCTGGCTGTCGCTCTGGATCGTTCTCCCGTTCATGCTCGACTGGACATGGACGGCACAGGTCTTCCTCCTGCTGCACACAATGGTCCTGCTGATGAAGATGCATTCATATGCCTTTTACAACGGCCACTTGTCAGAGACCGAGCTCCGTCTTCGCGCCCTCGACCATCCTTCGACAGCATCCAAAGCCCCCGCCTATATTTATCCGACCCCCGAGAACCTCGACAGTGCCGCAGATACGACGACACGGCCACCCGAACCCCTAGAGAAACCAGAGCGTCACTCGGACGACGACGACCGCGTGGCACAACTTCGCGAGGACCTAGCAAGGGAGTTGACAAGTCCCATGGGCAATGTCACATTCCCCCATAACCTCAGCTGGCCCAATTACCTAGATTACTTATTCTGCCCGACTCTCTGCTACGAGCTGGAGTATCCCAGGACGGACAAGATCAACTGGTCAGCCTTACTATCCAAGGTCATTGCCGTCTTTGGCTGCATCTTCCTCCTCACAGTCACGTCGGAGGAATACATATATCCAGTGCTCATGGAGTCCAAGCTGCGTCTCGAAAGCGGCCCAACTGTCACCGAAAAGTTCCTCATTCTAGCCGAGTCCATCTCGTGGCTACTCTTCCCCTTCATGCTCACCTTCCTGCTTGTGTTTCTCGTTATTTTCGAGTATGTTCTTGGTGCATTTGCCGAAATGACTCGCTTCGCAGACCGCCACTTCTATAGCGACTGGTGGAACAGCACAGACTGGATGGAGTTCAGTCGTGAATGGAATGTGCCTGTCTACAGCTTCCTTCGCCGCCACGTGTACAGCGCCAGCCGCCCGCATATCGGTAAAAACTTTGCTACGCTCACTACATTTTTAGTCAGCGCCATAGGCCATGAAATTGTCCTAGCCTGCATAACCAAAAAGCTCCGTGGCTACGGCTTCATCTGCCAGATGCTGCAGCTGCCTATTGTCGCCCTGCAGCAGACGCGATGGGTGAGAGGCAGGAAAACATTCAACAACGTGTGCTTCTGGTGCTCCATGATCCTGGGATTGAGCTTGGTGAGTCCCTTCTCCTCTTTTGTCTTTAAGGCCTTCCATCGCCCATTTATTAACTCTATCCAGATATGTTCGCTCTACGTCCTCGTCTAGGATATTTTCTTATCGTCCATAAATATATGGTTATCTTTAAGGAAACAGCTTGTTTCATGGCATTGTTGACCATTATGAAACACGAGAGGGAAGGATAATCTATTCTCTGTATCTATGACCTTATCCAATAAAACCCACAATTTCTTCAATATAGAAACAGTGGTTTCATTTCCCTTGATGAACGGAATATGTGAATTTGGTGATCTATAAAAAGCCACAGAAATTCCGATGACCAATGGAAGTTATGGAACTTATGTTACTTAATAAATAAACGCGTTGGCCAAAGTTGAAAAGCGTTTTTAATTAACTGCTAGTGTATATATAACATAGAGTTGGGAAAAACTACACTTAGTATTCAATATAGCATAGGGATTACTTTTTGGGCGAGTTTATTCATACTAAAACAATGAATACGACATTCAAAAATAATACTAAATCGAAATCTCGAATCCATACTGAATTGATATCAAATCATTAGAAAATCAATCCGATTTACTTAATTAGTATGCTTAATTTAGGATTAACTTGGGATTTCCCCGAAACCTAATATACTTTGTATTGAATTCGTAAAGTCTAGATAGTTCAAGTACTAGTAGTACTAGTCATCAGAAAACCAATATAGTACTGGTTTTATTAATATGACTACCTGCTCATCAGTATAGTATTGATTTGGTATACCGTATAGCTATCGATTATTAACGCAAGACTATTATTTTCAAGCAAGTTACGTTGTACGATTATATCATAACAGGGTTGGGAAAATAAATAAATGAAATTTCTTAACGAGAGGAAAAATTTGATAAATAACCAATGTGGATATAATCAATATTATAATATGAAATTCAAATATTTTAATCATACGACGTTGCATACGGTATCGGGTGACAACCCATCATGGTTACCTGATTACTGCTAAAGTTAAAATGAGCAAATAGTTGATTTAATACCGGCTTACTAATTAATTATTAGTTAGCTATTTTCCCCCCCCGACATGATTAATTAATTATTCATTGATTTTTACTCGCCCAAAATTAATATAATAATTTAATTTAATTTTCCATTCATTATTAATTAATTAATTATACCCCCGACACCTCCAATTAATTTCTAC
>JANSLV010000130.1:0-29532 GCA_029298845.1 Ophiostoma perfectum
TATTAATATCATCATTATTATCATTAACATCATCAACCTTTAATCTTATAAGACCGAATATTTTAACATCATTATTATCATCATTATTAATATCATCAAACTTTAATCTTATAAGACTAAATATTTCAACGTCATCAACATCATCAACATCATCAATATTATCAACTTTTAGTCTTATAAGAGTGAGTGGTCTTAATACGGACTACTTTTATTCTTTTAATATCATCATTATCATCATTATCATTAACCTTTAATTTTATAAAATCGCATATTTTAACATCATCATTAATATTAATATCATTAACCATATTTTAACATCAATATCATCATTAACATTATTAACCTTTAATCTTATAAAAACGAATCTTTCAATATTATTAACATCATCAACATCATCAACATCATCAACATCATCAACATCATCAACATCATCAACATCATCAACATCATCAACATCATTAACATCATCAACATCATCAACATCATCAACATCATCAACTTTTAGTCTTATAAGAGTGAATGGTCTTAATACGGACCACTTTTATTCTTCATTTTCAACTTTTAATCTTATAAGAATGAAACGGCTTGATACGGAGGTCTTGATACGGACCACTTTAAATAGAACGATTTGATTGGCTTAGATTCTGAGTAATCATATAAAAGTGGTCCGTATGTGGCACATACGGATTATTATAGATGGTAGGGCGCGGAGCGCTTGCTGACTTAGTAATTACTTCTTCTTTTACGGGTTGTTGCAAGGCTGCTAGCCTTGTTGAGTCATTAGACGTATGGGGGTAAAACCCTTTTATAATACGGCAGGAATAGTAATTAGGATTTATCGTAAAGGGATGGTAATTGAAGATGCTATTAAAGGGATTAGTATACCGAGGGCGCCTGCGTACGTAGCTGATGATTTTTGATGATGACTTTTAATAAAAAGGAGAGAATATAAAAAGTCGTGAGATTAAGTAAAAGGCGTAAAAGGCGTAGATGTGGGTAGAAATGGCTTAATTAGGCTTAACGCCGTTGCCACAAGTAACAGGGGCCCATGTGGGTAGTATTAGCTAATCAGAGTAAAGAGAGTGGGTCTGATTGATGTTTTTAAGGTGTAAATAGGCGAAAACGACCGTGCAAATAAGTTGACTCTATATATTTACCGTGTAAATAAAACTTTTCGATAGTGTAAAAAGGCTGACTCTGAAACTCTCTCTTTATTACTAATTTACTTATAAGTAATTATAAACGTCCTTTTCCCGCCCTTAACATCATTTACAAATAGGTGGGCGTTTTCTGGCTTCAGCAAGCTCAAGTCTAGTTTAACGCCGTCTTGCTCGACCTTTATAATCGCCTTGCCTAGAGTAGGCAGCCCAACGCGACCGGTCGTCGACTCAGGGGCCTTGATAGCCAGCACCAACTCAGTCGGGCTACTTTGCTTATAGCCAGCAGAAAAGAAACCCTGAGCATTACTAGTAAACCCAGTGAGTGCCCACTCAGGACTCTTTCCTTTGCCCTCCTCACCAGCCTCGAGAGACAACTGTGGCGCAAAAATCCAGCGCTCATGTCCGATGCCTAGCAGGCGGAGGCCAACGAGCCAGAAGCTAAGGGCGATAGTGGGACCTGAAGCCCATGGGTGCGCGTGGGAAATGTAAGCTGCGTCATACTCGCCAAAGGGGTAGAAGCAGCGGCCATCGTGATAGTAGCCCTCGATCAGGCTAGACTGTACGGCATAAGGCGAGTTCCAAATGTATCCCCACATAGTCCGGAGCACGGTGAGGGCGCGGTCGGGGCGGCCGGCGATGTTGTGGGCGACGAGTTCCATGCTGCTACAAAATGAAGACACCATCTGCGGCGACTCGGGTGCGACAGGACCGAACTTTGACCAGTTGGCCGTCAGGCCCTGCGAGACACGGGCAGCACGCTCAGGTGACGACACCACATCGTACCAGAGGCTCAACGTGTTGCCGTCCTGTGGGTGCACAGGCGCATCAATGTAGTCACGGTACAGGCCCGCTTCTTCGTCCCACAAGTGAGTGTTGATGGCATCCTTGACGAGGGCGGCCTGTTTAGCCCATGACTTTGACAAGGCGGTATCACCGGCAACATCCTGTGCCAGCTGGGAGAACTGGCGCAGCACGTAGTGAAGGCAGGCGTTGACCTCCATGTTGTGGCCGATTAGCTGATTGCGGCCCCAGTCCGCCGGCAGGGTGACCTTGAGCAGGCCGGTTTCATCGATCTTGCTGAGGGCTAGGTCCATGCCCTTAATGACCTTACCCCACTTCTCCCGGATCCAATCCTTGTCCTTCTCACTGCCATCGGCGTGATAGAAGTAGGCTTCGTAGAGGGCGATGAAGGTCCAGACTGTGGCGTGATGTTAATGATTGTGTCCCAAAGAAAATAGAAGCTCGGCTGGACCTACCATGATAAGAGTCACTGCCGTAGTGCCAAATAGGCTTACAGGCGTAGGGAAACAAGCCCTCGTCAGTCTGCAGCTCAAACATCCAGTCGACGCCAGCCCAGGTGCCCTCCTTTCCATTGAGTGCGATGAAGTTGGTGACGGTGCTGATGTTCCGGTCACCTGACCAGACGGTGCGGTCACGACGAGCACCGTCAGTCAGCACCTCGATGTACTTTTGCGGTGCTGCTTGAATGTCGTTGGCCCAGCCTGTCTTGCGGTGTACCCAGTCGCTGCGTCGACCTGTGTCCCGTGGGATCGTGGCGATCTGCAGGGTATAGGCACCGGCGTACCAGATCGTGTTGAGAAAGTCGTCAGATGAGTAGAAATATCCGGGATAGGCGCGCAGGTTGTCACCGAAGCTAGGTAACATGTTGTTGTACGTGGTGATCTCGGTGAGTTCGACCTGACCGTCAGACTCGAGGTAGAGGGTCAGATAGCGGAAGGCGCCGCGCTGCTGCGGCTCTGGGCAGGTCCACGACTGGTCGGCCGTCTTGTCGGGCACAATTATGTGTAAGGCACCGTCGATGACATGAAAGTCCATGCTGCGGTCACTGCCGCGGCCAATGAACTGCTTGCTCTCGGCAAAAGCGATACCTACGGCCGTCTGCGGAACGCTCTGGGGACCAAACCGGAGCGTCACAATACCAGCCGTGTTGACGCCAAAGTCGACCGTCACGAGTGCAGAAGAGCCTGTCAGCGTTACAGAGGCGACGTCGCCGAGTCGCGTCTGCGGTGGTGATGACACATTGCCCTCGGTGGTATAGATGCTATCAGCCTTTACCGTGCGGGACTTGGGGGCAAAGTTGTACGACTGCCAGGGTGCGTCTTCGGATGACGGTGAAGCCTCGAAGACGGTCTGGGGAAAGCTGGCGACGATCTCGCCCTCGTTCTTGACCATGGCTGCGATGTTCCGGGGGGGGATGGGGGGGGGGATGGGGGGAGGGATGAAACTACAACAAGAGAAGTGATGTGCGCACAATATGGGCTGCGCAAGACAAAGGCAGAGAGGGAGAGGAAACTGAAGAGGGTGACTGAAGAGACAGAAGAGGAATTCGGCTCAATCCATGGGAAGGGAATTACTATCAGTCTTGTGTCGTCCTTCTTCCCCATACCAAGCTAATATGGACTGCAAGCTGATAAATCCGGGGTATTATTACAACGAGTAGCGAGCAGCTACATCGTATAGATGCCGGTATGCGAGAGGAGTCGTTCCAGTCACATGGAAGGATCCGGGGGCGCCTGTAAACAAGTGGGTCTATTATGTTTATCGCGGGATAATATTACGAAACTAGAGCCCGAAAAAACAGCTACCGGTAAAAGTGCGGGTAAACTGGTGCGGGCACATGACTGCAATGGCCACCCGATCGCGAAGTGACTGCTTCTAGCATTGAACTCGGTAGATCACAGGCCGACGCAAAGAGTTAATGATGGTCTGTTTGATTTATCTTTTCCGTGCTTTGCTGTCTAGATTCTTTACAAGCTGCGTCAACTTTTACTTCTCGTGCTTTCATCCGTGAACGTCTCGAATCAACACCAGAAAAATGGCCGAAGGCTCAAGATCTCACATCCTTAACTCGTGAGTCTGCCACCCAGCTCAGCTCGTCTCCCGCTGCCCTGTTGCGTTTACGTTGCTTTTTCAGTATAAACATGAAATATGGAACAGTGAAAAAAATTAGAGCGCTGTTGCTAAGCTGCTTGCCCCCCGACCAGGTTGAGCGACGCAGTCCTCACACACTTCATCATCGCGCGAGGAGTGGCTGTTCCAGCCGGCACCAGTCACGATGCGCTGGTTACGCTGTCCAGCAATAGTGCCGACCTGCCCATCGTACCGGTCGCACTGACACCGCCGTCCGTGTTCGGTGTCCTATCCCTGGGCCACCTGAACTACTTTCTGCGCAAGAAGCATGACGAGGCTGTCAACTCGAACGCCGGCTGGACCATGGCGTCGCCACCCAAGCTAGGACGTATAAAGATCGAAGCCCTGCGCAAGTTCGCCATGGAAGAGGTCTACGAGAAGCGCATTGCCGGCGACACAGCCGCGCTAGACAAGTTCGGCGAGGACATTGCCGACACGTGGAAGCAGGAGGTCAAGCTGTCTGTTGATGGCCCGCCTGACCTTTTCAGTCCGTTCCTCTACGACGACGACATCGAGTAGGTTCAGATAATACAGAAACCTGCAGGATAGATTGCATCTCTGTCCTCCTCACTTCCTCTTGATCTTACTCTCCCCGCACCCTAAATCTCTACACAAACCGAGTGGCAATACTGACAAGTACAGCGTCCTCTACCAAGACTTCGGCCTGGAGAGAGATGGAACAATGGACAGCGAAGCGCAGTTGGAAAAACTTGCAAACGTTCTGGACCTGTTACGAACAGGTCAGTGGTAGTCTAAGTGGCAGTGTCACTAGAAGAAAACAATGATAAAAAGATTGTAAAAATTTAGGATTGCCATAAACTTCTACACATTCAGCATGACATCTGACACCGAGGTCAGGCCACTTAACTGGCTATCTAAGAGCACTCGTACCATATTAGTACATACCCCTTCGTTCATCGGTGTTACCTGAGCCGAGGACGACACTGCTGTGAAGAGTCCATCAAGGCTCATTTTGGCTGTACTCATGCGAGAAATGAGTGGCGAGCCATGTGCGGATGCGTCGCCCCGACTCGCGTGTTTCGCGGGTTTCGCTTGCCGAGCTTTGTCCTTGTGGCTTCCCCTGTCTATATGCACTATCTCATACCGAGAAGAAGCTAGTCTACCATGACAGGCCAGCTGTTTGACGTACCCCATACCTTCCCCAGGTGCTCCGTTCCGCGAGTCTTGCCCCGCATCGATAGGAGAGAATGATTGGTACCCCGGGTTGAGAGAATACTAATTACACATAGCAGAGAGAGAGAGGTACGCTCCATACGAGCGGCATTTTGTGCGAACAGGTCTTCCCCGACTCCCCCTCATTTGGTAAGCGGACTACTCAGAGTGGATGCCATGATGGGGTAGTCGTTTTCGGGGGAAGTAGAAAAGGGGGCTGGCCGGTGCCAATTGCGCCGGGGCATTCGCAGCACGTTAGGCCGAGACTGGCCCAGGTGAGCAGACCACGAGGCCATCTCCAATATGCCCCAGTTATATCCCCAGTTGCCCAGTTTCCCCATAGTGCCCATCTGGGGAACTCCAATACTCGTGCTTGGGGAAACAAATACTTATTGTTAAGTTAGTTCGCTCTTGTCTCCCTCTCTCCTTTTATTCCTTTCCTTCCTCTATTATACTCACACAATAAATCAGTGTCTCGTTTTCATCTACAGGGCAGAAAACCATAATCCAGTATCTTGATATCATCTACACAAGGAACAGAAGAATGAGATCCAAACAAGCACAAGGGGCACAGTCCGACCACCTCGAGGACTCGGGTGGCGTGTCTCATAGCCATGCCGAAGAGCACAAGCAGAGCCAGTGGCAGTGCATCATGAATAACAAGGTCTGCGTGGCTTGGCTTCTTTACAGCATCCTCGTTCTTTGCATACAGGGCTTCGACAACCAGGCCGGCAGCATTGTCGTCGGTATTGAGCAGTTTCGCAAGGATTTTGGCAACGAGTACGAGGGCAATTATGTCCTCCCGACAAAGTGGCAGGTAACTTTCCCCATTCTCCAATATCTTGGCTTCTTGGCTTCTCTTTTCTTTCTTTTTTCCCCTTCCTTCTCCAAATTTTGCGTTTTCGTCTTCACCCCTCATTGATCCTTGCGATCCTTTCTCGGCCCTTTTTCCTGACGACTCCAATAGTCCGCTTTCAGTGGCGGTCCTGTTGCCAGTGCCATTATTGGCGCTCTTGCTTCAGCTCAGCTGGCAGACAGTAAGTCTCGTTATATATCAAATCATCCACAGGAACACAACTAACGCTTTCAGCGATTGGGCGCAGGTGGACTATTCTCATTGCCATCTGCATCTCATTTGTTGGTACGGGTCTTGAGTTTGCCTCGACCACATGCGCTCTTTTCTTCGCCGGCAAGTTTGTCAACGGCCTCTCTGTTGGTGCTTTTAACACTGTATGCGTCTCCTATATCTCTGAGATCGCGCCTACGACAGTCCGCGGTCTCTTCACCGGCCTAGCCAACGTCTCGCTCTGCATTGGTCCCTTTATATGCACAGGTCTTGGAGAGCGCTATGGCAACCTTACCAACCACTGGGCTTATGTAAGTTATCTTATTTTCCCGTATCCGTTTTATTGGTTCCCGTCTCTGTCTTTCCTGTCTAACATGACTCAGCGCGGTATTTTCGTTGCCCAGTGGGGATTCGGCGTCTTGGGCCTCATATTCTGTCCCTTCATGCCTGAGTCGCCGTGGTGGCTGCTCTCGGTCGGCAAGATCGAAAAAGCCAGGAACTCACTCTCGCGGCTCGGTGTCCCAGACGACCACATCGACACCCACATAGAAGAGATCCGAGTAACGCAGCTCCGGGCGGAGGCGCAGACGACCAGCGCCAGCTACCTCGAGTGCTTCCGCGGTACCAACCTGCGGCGCACGCTGCTGACCATCTGCCCCCTAACTGTACAGGCCATGAGCGGCGTCATGTTTGTTAGCAGCTACCAGACATACTACTTCGAGCTTGCTGGCAACTCTGTGCACCGCTCGTTTCAGCTCTCATTGGGCGCTCAGGGCCTCTCACTACTCGGCAGTTTGTCGGCTAGTGTGCTGATCGACCGATTCGGCCGCCGCACCGTCATTGTCTACGGCACCTTAGCTATGACTGTCGTGCTGATGCTGACCGGTGGCCTGGGATCGAGCAACCACAAGGGCACCATCAACGCCACGATAGGTTTCATGATGTTGTACAACCTCGTCTTCAACTTCTGCCTCGGCTCGGCCGCATATACCATCATCTCTGAGATCCCCACATTCAGTCTCCGCGCCAAGAGTATCGGTCTCTCCATTGTCTGCCAGCAGGCTCTCTACACCGCACAAGCCTTTGTTCTGCCCTACATCTTCAACCCCGACAAGGCCAACCTGGGAGCTAAGACGGCATTTATCTATGGCGGCTTCTGCGCCATATCTCTAGTCATCCTGTTTGTCTATCAGCCGGAAACGAAGGGCCGCACTTACGAGGAGCTCGACGAGCTCTTTATAAATAAGGTCCCTGCGCTGAAGTTCCCAGAGTACGTGACAACCGTGCAGGCAGAAGCACAGGCAGAAGAGGAAGCCAACATAAAGAGAGACGCAAAAGTATAGATAGTCGTTGTTATATTGATGTCACTACATTGCGGTTGTAAAAAATAAGCATCATGCTCCTTAGCTAGATCACTTGGTGCATGCAAATTTATTGTTGTTTAGCTTTAATTGTCAAGGTTGATATATGTCCAAGCA
The DNA here is from genome assembly GCA_029298845.1 of Ophiostoma perfectum. Lineage (NCBI taxonomy): Eukaryota > Fungi > Ascomycota > Sordariomycetes > Ophiostomatales > Ophiostomataceae > Ophiostoma > Ophiostoma perfectum. The sequence continues at coordinate 7,809 of JANSLV010000130.1, forward strand.
TGAATACTGTGAAGGGAGTTCTCGTGTTTTCCCTTCTTGGCTTTTCCACGTTCAACGCCATCTATCCTCTTGGCCGAGTCAACGATAAATTATTGGAGCTATTCCTATCAATTAGAATATAATCTTTGACAATTCGATCTACTGATATAAATTATTGCAACGTCACTTTGTCTTTTCACATTGTTAAACATTGTAGTGATCCAGCTTGATTCAATTCATCTGTATTGCATTATTTCTATGAGGACATATTCCTTATGGCAAGTACGTCTTTGCAGCAATAGAGACGTCCGTTGACAGCACCAAGTCTTGAGCATTTTTGCCCACGCTAAAAGTGTAATCACCAGCCTTGATGACCCATTGGTGACCCTTCTCGTCCCACGAAGCGATGTCCTGCAGCTTTACGACCAGCTCCACGGCCGCGCTCTCACCTGGCTGCAGCGTCACCTTCTTAAAGCTAGCCAGCGCCTTAATAGGATTCTCAGATGTGGGCACGGAGCTGCCCACGTAGATCTGCACGGCTGTAGCGCCCTTGACGGTGCCTGTGTTAGACACTGTGACCTTAACGCCGTACTTGTCAGCCGAGGCTGCGCTGACGGCTAGGTGTGAGAAGGAAAAGGTCGTGTACGACAGACCAAACCCGAAAGGGAAGCTGACTTTGTCGGCCGGCAGGCGGTCGTAATGACGGTAGCCAATGAATACGCCCTCGGCATAGGTGACCTTTAGCTTTCCGTCAACATGAGTGCCGGGGAAGTTGCCGTAAGCTGGGCTGTCCTCAACACGTTTAGGAAAGGTGCAGGTCAGGTGGCCCTCAGGATTGCGAGCGCCTGTGAGTACGTCGGCGATGGCATTTCCGGCCTCCTGGCCCGGAAACCAGGACTGCACAAGGGCCTGGATTTCTCCGAGCCAGGGCATAGCCACGGCGACACCCGTCGAATTAACCACGATCGTATTCGGGTTAGCGGCCGCGACGGCCTCGACCAGGCGGTCCTGGCTCCCATCCTTGGGCAGGTTGAAGCTGAGCTGGTCCTGACCCTCTGTCTCCCAATCAGGTTCGTGGCCAGTGAAGACGATGGCTACATCAGCAACCTTTGCCAGCTCCACGGCCTCAGGTAGAATATCCTTGTCGTGCTCAGTGGCCGACATGACGCCCAGCCGCACGCCCGGTAGGTCCAGAAACAGCGGGATGATGTCCTCTCCCTCGACTGGCTTCGGTGGAACCGACCGCACTTGCAGCTTATACGGCGTTCCGGCCTGCAACGGAAGCTTGATCAGTGGCACGGCTACACCACCAAGCAAGAAACCCATAAAGTCCTTGCAGTTTCCCTCCTGCTCGTAGGCGACCTTGCCGTCCACCAACAGCAGCGAAGGGCCCAATCCCGACAGCGTGAAGTAGTAAGTGGCCGTCTCAGTGGGCGTGAACGTACCAGTGAGCTCGGCCTCGTTGGTCTCTTGATAGACCGCCTGCAGCAGCGATACTTCTGACTTGTGTCCGTTGATCGTCTTGATTGGTTCGGCATTGCCGGGGACATAAATTTTATATGTGAAGCCTGTCGAACCGTCCAGGCCAACGACGTTTTCCAACAGCAGCGGCAGCTGACGAAAGGTTGGGGCGCCCTTGGCGTAGGTCAGCTCAACGTCGTTTCCGAGCGCACTCTGAAGGGCTTCGAAGGGAGTGATTTTGTAGTGGGCGTTGACCGCGGCGCTGCCGCCGCCGTGTGCCAGGCAGTCCTTGGCATAGCCCAGCAGGGCCACCTTCTTTCCCTTGAGCTTCTCTTTAGACAGCGGTAGGATACTATTGTCATTCTTGAGTAGGACGATTCCCTTGCTGCCCGCCTCGCGGATCAGCGCCTGGTGCTCCGGCTTGTTCACCGCTTTCTCGTCCGGGATTGTCGGATCCTCGAAGCAGCGCTGCCGCTCCAGGAAGCGCAGCACGCGCAAGGCGCGCTCGTCGATCGTCTTCGCTGACAGCTTGCCGGCATGAACTGCGGCCACGACAGCCTCGACCTTGCGCCACTGCGTGGGCCCCGGCATCTCCAGGTCAAGACCAGCCTCAAGAGCATCGACGGTCGAGTTTACGCCGCCCCAGTCGCTCATCACCAGCCCCTCCCAGCCCCAATCGCCACGGAGGACGTCGTGCAGCAGTGCGTTGGAGTCTGCGTGCGTGCCGTTGATCAGGTTGTAGGCCGTCATGATGGCACCCGGATTGGCCTCCTTGACGGCGATCTCAAACGGCTTCAGGTATATTTCGCGCAGTGCCCGCGCGCTCACATCCGTGTCGACGGTTAGCCGCTGTGTCTCCTGCTCGTTTGCTACGAAGTGTTTGATCGTCGCCGATACACCCGTTGACTGCACGCCGTCCACCACACGAGCCGCCAACTTGCCGGCCAAAAATGGGTCCTCTGAGAAGCTCTCAAAGTTGCGGCCGCCCAGCGGGTGGCGGTGCATGCACACCGTCGGCGCCAGCACTACACGTGCCCCCTTTGTGTACGTCTCCTCGCCCAGTGCCACACCAATGCGGCGCGCAATGTCGACGTCAAACGTCGATGCCACACTGCAGGCTGCAGGGAAGCATGCTGACGTGATACCGCCCGAAAATGTGCCTCCTCTGGCGCCGTTCGGACCGTCCGACACCTACGGCAGAGCGTCAGTCAACAGTCCCGTAGGTCTGCAACGCTGCTAGTGGAGTGGCTTTTGTTGGACATAAACATACCTTCAGGGGCGGGATGCCCTTACTGGGAATCTGAACCGTCTCCCAGAAGTTGGCTCCTGCGAGTAGCGACACCTGCCGGTAGTCATGTCAGTCGCTGATGTGCACCTCGGACTATTAGTTCTCTGCTGGGGCTCGACTAACCTTCTCCTCCAGCGTCAGCGTCGCCAATACAGCGTTCAAATCGGTTTTCGACATGGTTAAATTCTTCAATGGTCTATGCTTCGATATAATGTAGATGTACGACCGTCTAAATCTCGATGGTAGGCGGCTAGAGTCGCTTTTATAGCATCGCAGACAGTCCGAGTTGGCACTGCTATGTACTATTTATGTCGTCAAATCGGGCTAGGCGTGCCGCACGGGTCCGACAGATACCTAAAACCCGTAGACAACTTGATGCAAGAATGAGTTAAAGAACAGTGTGAAGGCATAGTGCGTGACTCTCGGTGTCATTTTCGCCGTTGCGGAGTATCTCCGGCAGATCCACGGAGTATTTCAGGAGTAAGCTTACCTTATACTTGAACTACGAAGTATGGTATGGATAACCGCAGATGAGCCACCACGAGCAATTTGCTAGTGACCTGCTCCGCGACCTTACTGGCTAATGTCGGCTTCACACTATCTTTAGTGTATTATATCCACTTCACGTGTTCATAGTTCAGGGTGCGCGTGTATATATACACGGTCGCAAGATAAGTATAATGGCACGGGTCACTGTGCCGGTTCAGACGCACATGGACACTACGAGGGAAGTGCGAGGGGTGAAGTGTTAAGAATGTAGGGAGTCTGTGAAAGAATAAGGATGGCCAGGCCGCATACGGAGTAGTACGAGCGTCCACACAACCAATATTTTGCTTCAGCCGGGTATGCAGACTCCATGGGGACTCCACGAGACTGTACTAGATCACTTGGCACTACTCGTATGAATTGGTTGTTGCTGCGCCCTCACGTCACGCGTCTTCTACTATATCCCGCTTATCGGTCTTGTAAGATATATAGTCGATGATGTATTAAAATCAAAAAGAGAAGTTATCGCAATATTAAAAAGAAGTCCATTGTAATATTGAAAGAGGGGTGGCCCATCGTGATGCTAATTCTACCCCATTCATACTCTTGGCTACGGAAGTCTACGGACTACAATCGAAGTAAAGTTGCTCCCAAGTATTAACGCTCTAGTCTTAGAACTTGTGAAACCGCACCAAAAATGGCGACTTCTGCTAGATTGGAAAGTGACATAAATCTGCGAATGATTTTATTTACATTTATTAGGATTCATAATATGAAACCTAATAATACCTAACATACCTCCTTCTATATATAAAAAAAACTGTGAGTATTAATGATTTCGCAAAATTAAAAACACTATAAATGTTTGACTTTGTAAAAGTTAAGCTTAACGACCAATATCATCCAGTGAAATCTAAAGTGATGGAAAATGATGGAAAATAATGAAAGATAATCAATATCTATATTCAGCTGTTATATGAAAAAATATATATATATATATATATGCGCTGGCTAGTGTACATTTGAAAAGGGAGCAAAAGTGCCCTTTTAGGTGTGAATGTAAAAATGGAACATCTATACTTTTGACCGACTGCTTCCGCTGCGTCGCGTCCACAATTTAATGCATCTGCCTAAATGCGGATTTCTTGCTCTGATGCGGAAGACAAAAAATAGGAAAATATAAACAAAAGCATGGATCGGCCGACTTATCATCCTTTCGTTACAATCGATTCATATCACATTATACCAGAGGATTGATTTTATGTTAATGACATCTTATATAAGAAGATGCTAACAACGTAACTAATTTACGGAATAGTAGTCAGGCCCGGAACCTGGGGCAGCCACTTAGCACGATCGCCAGGGAAGCCCTCCCGTGCGGGAACTTCAACATCCGCTCCAAGCTCTCCATTCTCTCCATCGAGAGTGCCAGTCTGAATCACCCAGAGATCCTCAGTCTCTTCGGTGTGTAGGTTCTTCCAAATGTTGGACGAGCAAGTACCGCAAAAGTAAACAGTGAGCGGCTTGCCGAGGATGTGCTGCTGGGTGTAGTTCTTGAGGTCGCCTTCTCCCTGTGTGATCTTGACTGCGGACTTGGGGACCATGACGTTAACCGTGAACGCCGCACCAGAGATCTTCTGGCACGTCACACAGTGGCATTGCACCTAATAGCATTAATTGACGTCTGGACCTTAGATATGTATTACATGATCAAGACAAACCTTGTGGATCGGAGTCGCATCGTACTCGTACTGAACCTTCTTGCACCAGCAGCTTCCACGAGTCATTGTGCAGGATTGGGTGGGGTGTTAGTTAAATGTGTTGGTGTATAGTTGTAGAATCGTGCTTGTTACTTAGCCTCTGAAAATTGAATGATGGGGACAAGAGATGTCTTTTATCATCCCTTTCTTCGAAAGCTTACACTAAGCAAATCACGGTAGAACAACGAACGATGCGTGCATCGGCCCGCGGCTCGGATACATTCCGCGGGTCTTTACTTGTCAGGTGCTTTTTACCTCCCCGCGGGCCGGATTCAACACATCGACGGTCAAGGTTTCGGTGACGTAGCAAATGCCATTAACAGACTGCTAAAAAGAGAATCCTGAACTACTAAATGGTATTATCTTGCAATACTTATATATAAGATCGAAAAGGTCATATGGTTTTTGATCGAGGAATTTTCACACAGACGCTTATACAACACTTCACTTTCTTCAAACTACCACGCTATCAAGTCATCATTCATCATGGATCTCAGAGCTGATCGTTCGCTCAAAGGCAAGGTCGCCATTGTCACCGGCGCGGGGTGTGCCGGCGATGGTTTTGGAAACGGCCGTGCTGCAGCATACCTGCTGGCAGAAGATGGCGCCACCGTCGTTTGTGTTGACCGGCAACTGGAATGGGCCCAAAAAACTGTCGAATACATCGAGACGTATGCCAAGGGGACTGCAATTGCATGCGCTGGCGACGTCACGTCGGAGGAAGATGCCAGTCGAATTATTCAGACAGCCATTGACTCCTTTGGCCGCGTGGACATTCTGATCAACAACGTCGGCGTTGGCGGAGCCCAAGGCACTGCGGTGACACTCAATCTCAAGGATTGGGAGCGTGATATGACGATCAATGTCTCCAGCATGGTCATCATGTCCAAGTACGCCATTCCTGCGATGCTGAAGAACGAAGGCCAGGTGAAGGGCAGCATTGTAAACATTTCGTCTGTGGCTGCTCTCAACGGAGGCATGAAGAACCTCCTCTACCCGACCTCGAAGGGCGCAATCACTGCTATGACGAAGAACATGGCATACCAGCACGGAAAGGAAGGAATTCGGGTTAACTGCGTTTGCCCTGGTATGTACTTATCCCGCTGCTCACCTTATTTCACATTAAAAGTATTACAACTAATGATTTGTAAAGGCTCCGTTTGGACACCTTTGTTGTTTGAGCACCCCGTCCTCGCAAGCAATGCTAGTATTAGTGATGTTGTACGGAAGACGCGCTCAGAGGGCAACATGCTCGGATACGAAGGATACGGCTGGGATAGTGGCTACGCAGTGCGTTGGCTGTCAAGCCCCGAGGCGAGATGGGTCACCGGTGTGATCCTCCCAGTTGATGCTGGTCTCTCGGCTACAATTAATCTCGAAGTGCCTGATGTGAAGAAGTAAATTTCGTATACATTGCTATAGATCACAAGTCATGATCACAAGTCATAACGTTATTATAGAAAATGTATTGAATTATATTTTGGTCTTATGCCTCAACTCTGTGATAATAAATAACATTATTTCAATAGGAATAGAATAGGTACACTATTAAATACCAGGAGTTATCTAATTATTACAGTTTGGAGAGAATGAATTTTTTTTATTATGCTATAGATGTTATTCAACTTCTTAAAGTTCAATGAACAAAATGTACCTGTGAATACACGGCAATGAATTTGTTTACCGATATAATTGTACAGATAATAACCTCACGATAAGTTAGGAGACGCCACTAGAGACTTTTCAGCTGTACTGGCGGACTTGTTCGGGGGTGATGAACAGCAGGTAGTGAAGCACCCCGCACACTAGGCGGACAGGCAGAGCACCTGGAAAAATCCATTCATCCGCCCATTGGCCACTGCGGTTGCTTGACTGCACGATTCGCCCGTGGTATCTTATCACTCAAAGCTAATCCATAAATGTGTAACTCTGCTGTCGATCTATTCCTTGCATAGTGCGGCCCGCGGCTTGCTTTAATTTACAAATAAAGCGGAAGCTTTGCACCACGTCCCCGTCCTTTAAACTGGGCCTCAAAGGGCCTCGGCCAGTATCCCGCGGCCCGGGTCTTAGCGGCGTTTTTTTTTCCAATGGAATTCGGAAGGCATCATCAGTGTGTGCGTTTTCAAAGGCTCCTCGCGATGAGTAGGGATGATGTCAATGCTGGAGACCCGTTGCGCAATATCAAGAAAGGTAGCCACCCACAGGATTCGGAACAGTATATATATGAACATGTACAGTACGAGCTTTATTGTAAAAAGTATCTATAGCATCTCAAATTTAATGCAATAACTGAACCAATCTTTCCATCTTTTACCATGGCACCATACACAATTCAAGCGGAGTCGAAACAGCTCCTCAATAGCATTCTGGACGACCCCAGTTTCTCTGTTTCTCCGGAAGTCAAGGCTGCTGCCGAGAGAGTTGAGTTCACGGGATATGCCGACCCTTGGCTGCCGGTCCCTGTCAAATTCAGCGAGTCGATTTCGGCCATCTCTGCTTTTGTTGCTTCTGCCGCAGTCGCCGTCGCTGAAGACCGTTACGGCATCAAGCAGGACATCAAAGTCAACACGTACGTCTACGCCTTTCAATACTATGCAATTGATGTCATAAGCTAATCACGAATGCTTTATAACTTAACGACCACAGTGACCATGCCTCCGTCTTTCTGTTTGGGTTCTTCCTGCCCAACATCGCCGGCGAGTCCATTATGACCGCGTCGAAGCCAATTCTCGAAAACCTGGCCGAGGTGGACAAGAACAACCTGTTCAAGCCCATTCACAGAGCCAGTACCAACCAGTACAGGACCAAGGACGGCCGGTACTACCATTCTCATGGGTCCATGAACGCGTCCATCATCATGAAAATGTTTGAAATTCCGGAACAGGACGTCACTCTAGAGGAAGCCAAGAAGATCTACGCGGACAAGGTGGCTCAGTATAACGCCGAGGAACTCGATCATCTTGAGAATGAAGTGTATCGCCAGGCAGGAACAATCTGCTACACGCCCGATGAGTTTTTTGCCACGGAGCATGTACGTAGAATATACGACTGCGAGGAGAGCGGTGCTGTAGCAATATGGAAATGTGGTAACTAACTATCATACAGGGCAAAATTGCAGCCAAAGAGCCGCTTGCTACTGTCAGGGAGCTGCCCGCGCCCCAGGTAGCCTGGTCAAGCGTCACCCCTGGGTCTGAGTTCCGTCCCCTGCAGGGAATCCGTGTGGTTGACTTGTCTCGTGCAGTTGCTGCACCCACTGTCTCCAAGATCTTGGCTGCCCTTGGTGCTGATGTCATCAAGATTTCCTGCCCTTCGCTGCCGGATACCGGTATCGCGATGGTCGACGTCAATGCGGGAAAGCGGGATGTCAACGTAGACCTGAAGACTGAGGAGGGCAAGGCCCTGTTCCGCGAAATTATCAAGGGTGCCGATGTGCTCGTGGACGGCTACCGGCCCCATGCCCTTAAGAAGCTCGGTTTCCACTCCAAGTCCCTGCGCGAGATAAACCCATCTTTGATCTATGTCCGTGAGGACTGCTACGGCTACAATGGTCCTTGGGCTCACCGCTCGGGCTGGCAGCAGATTGCCGACTGCACTGTCGGAATTGCGATGATGACGGGCGAGTTCCTCGGCCTAAAGGAGCCCGTGCAGCCTTTGCTCCGTAAGTATATGACCTCCTCCCATCGTTTGAAGCACCGACTCGTATGCACCTTACTTTACTAACAAATATCAACTTGCAGCCAATGCAGACTACCAGACAGGTGTTCTGGGTACGGGATTGGTAATCGAGGCCTTGTTGAAGCGCACCAAGTCCCCGGTCACTTTTGATATCGACCTGTCCCTCTGCCATTACAACATTTGGCTGTACCGTGCCGGAGCTTACACCGCCGAGCAGCAGGCTGCCATCCGGGCCCTTCACCCCGAGTTCAAGCCTCGCCACACCACTGACTTGCCGGAGATTGCCGGCATGTTGATGGAGTCGCTCAAGACAGCCCGGCCGGGCATCTTCAAGACGCCCGAGTTCTACGAAGAGATCTCTGGCAAGGAGTGGGGTGAGACACGCCCCATCCACGTCATTGGTGCTCCATTTAAGCTCACGAAATCTACTCTCGGATTTCTGGTGCCCTCCGGGCGTCGTGGTTGGTCCAACGCGAACCCTACCTGGGTTGTTTAGATTTCCACGCACGGCTTTGTTAGAGTCTTGTATGGGAGCTCGCTAGTTAGTAGGATACATCAGAAATGCCACATTGTGTTGCCATTCTGTCTGAATCGCTTAATGGTCTTCGAATTATTAGTTATGAATCAACCAAGCACTACGGAGTAGACCATAATGGCATTTTCTGTAACCCTTATTAGTGAACTTGAGTATGTAACCGTGTTCAGTGCTTGCACGGGAAAACAACACCCTAGCATGTAACGTACTTGGTGGCGGTGAGGGGGATCTGCCAGATCGCTTTATCGACGGAGTAATCAGTATCTGCCGATTGTTGGCAAGTGGGGTTATGGGGCGATGCCGAGGTTTCTAGTGCGGGTGTTATATAGCACGCACGCCCAGCCCGGGGGAGAAGGAAGCGATTCGTGCTTCTCTTGTGTCATGCCCAGGCATGAATCACACAACAACAGCAATCAAAATACAATGTCCTTCATGGCGCCAAGAAAAGGCCTTCCATTCGAGCGCAAGCGAGCCTCGGAAGCGTGCCAGGCATGCCGCGTTCGAAAGATTCGCTGCGATGTCCTCACACGGCCGCCGTGTATCAGATGCAGATTGGAGGGGGCTGTCTGCATACTGAGTAAGCAGAAACACAGGTAAGAGGAACCAAGCCCTAGTTCTACTTGCAAGACTTACTGACTTTGAAGGCGTACTGGCACCAGCACTGCAACAGAACAGCTTCGACAGTCGGGCGAATCGCTTGGACCAGCGCCATTACCTGCCCACGACGAGCAGTTGCTATTCGGCGAAGAGATACTCAATGTTTCGGCAACATGGCCCGAAGACACCCTGCCATCTCCTGGCAGCGCGTCTGCCATGGCCACGTCTCTGCCAGAAGATACACCGTCACACGCAGGCTTCACCGATGAGCTTTTTGACCAGACAGGCTACGGGTCTCTGTCTGGATTAGACTTCCTATCCCCCTTCCCCTACATTCATAATCAGGCCTCTGACCCCGCACAGTCTCTCCTGCCACCTCAACCTGTTCGGGGCGGCTCACCAACAACAAAGCCTTGCAAGCAGTCTCACTTGTCCAATGACGACCTCGACTACCTCCTCAAGAAGGGGGCCTTTGCCCTTCCGCCGTCAGCGGTACAAGAAAGCTTCCTCAAGGCCTACTTTCTTTTCATCCACCCATTTCTTCCTGTTATACCAGAAGACGAGTCCTGGTCTGAATATGAACATGACCTGAATCGTACCAGCCTTGTGCTCTACTGGTCCATGTTGTTTGCGGCCTGCCCGGTATGCAACACTTCACATCGCATGGCATTATGAAATAGCCTTGTTATGACTGACCAACAATTGAATTCTAGTTTGTCTCGTCTGATGTTGTCCTCCAGCTAGGGTATGGCACTGTCGCGGAAGCGCAGGAGTCGTTCTTCGAGAAGGCAAAGGTGAGAACCTACGATCGGAAGAGCTTGATTTCGGTGCTATTTGCTAACGCTAGCTACAGCTTCTCTATCTCTTTGAAACTGAGAGTGACGAGATCACACTTGTCAGTGCGGCACTGCTGCTGTCGTACCGTTCACCTCGGGCAGACCAAGTATCAGTACAGAGACCGACGTACTGGCTTTCGATCGCCACTTCAATGACTAGAGAACTGTCAAATAATGGCGAATCGCGAAACTCCGACTCCGCGGACTACAGTAAACTCGTCAAGCGATTGCAGTGGGCGTGTGCTGTTCGAGAATTGGTGATTGCGCTTAGTTCTCGAATTGTCACCGAGGTAGAGCCGTGCCTACCCGAGCTCCCTCCGCTTACTGTTGACGATATCAAAGATGCAACACTCCAATCCAAGGTCTACGATGAGGAAACAAAGCTTCTATTCGCTTCGATGTTTCTATCTTTAACGAAACTCACCCGGCTAGCAGCTAAAATTCGCCTGCTCAAGTCGTCGGAAGAGACCAGGCCAGATACGCATTGCACAGTCACAGACAAAACCGTCAACTGTTTGTTTGATGTCGAAAAAGCGAGTCTGGAACTGACTTCGTGGCGGGAGATGTTTGCAGACAAGTTTTCTCTCGCCACCACAACGTCAACCCTAGCCAATCTCAAGATGCTCATATTCCATCGAAATCTTGCTCTTTTGCTCTGCGAGTAAGAAGCTTTTCCCCGTGTTGCTGATGTTCATGCAGCTGTCTTAGTTACTGACATTGAAACTAGCTCCTTTTTGATCACCTTGAATCGGCCACGGCAAGCTTACTTCAGTAACTCGCCACACTGGTCACAGGGAATGATCGAACTCCTAAAGGCACAATGGCACAGGGCAAAGTTCGCCGCTGCCGATATGACCAAGTTGATTTCGGAAGTCAGAAATCTTGGTCTAGGTCCGTATCTGCCCATCACCATGTAAGCAAAACAACTTGATAGGTCAACATGCATACACAGAAAGGCAAAAATAATAAATGCCCGGCCAGGGCCTACTACCCGAGGCTTTTACTGATATCATATGCTCTTTTAGGTCGCCGATTGCTGTAAATTCCGGAATCGTTCATATACTGCAACAGCCGCTGTATGGGTTTACGCAGGCGTCAGATCGGCCTGAGAACGTCAAGCTATGCATCAATGTGCTTGAGGAAATGCAGCAGCGCTTTCCAGTCGTTAATGATATGATCACCATGCTCTATGCCACCATTCGATTTGCAGAGCAGGAGGTTGCGGCCTACAGCCTGGACAACCCATTCTCCCCTGGCTTTCGCTTTGGTAGAGATCTCCTGTCGGGATCTGATCAGGATGTGATTGTCCGCGAGGCCTTCATAATTTCAAGAACGATTCACTTCCTCGATGGGCTGTTTTATAAAGGCTACCACAAGAAATGAAGGGGCAGAAGATGGCATGCGAGGCATTTGGTGCAATGGAGGATCTAGAGAAATTGCGGACATTCAGCTCTGATTTGGTTGTGTCACACGGTGCTGTTTAATACCAGATAACGCTACCCAATGACTAAAATATATTTTGTGCCATCTGGAAGCGAGGGTGCGTACTCCGTATATATTCTTATACAACCCTATATATAGAATTTATATATAGCTTGAAGCAACTCCGACCGTCTCATAAAACGCTGTAGGGGTTTCACTAGCCATTGATGCCATGAGACGAACATAATTTACTAGGTCCCGTATCACAGGCTATGCCTTTGCTGGTCACAGCTTATATAAGGCGTCTTCTTAGTTGTTAACCCATTTTCATAGATTTAACCTAGCTTAGAGTAAGAAGAACTCACGCCACTTGTATGTCAGCTTAATTGATGTCGTACTTGATCATATGAGTGTCACGATAGATGTTCTCGGCGTAGAATAAGCCTGAACATACGACTATCAATTAGTATATTCCTGCCCACCTAACTAAATGGCACATCCAGATATGTATCATCTTCAAGAATAGCTGCCCAGTACTAGTTAAGTATTCGCCGTTCCCTCAAAAACGCAATACGTGGTACACCTGTTATGTTTATATTCAAGGCGTGTCGCTAGAGAAGAAACTAAGATTGCCTCGTACGAAAGACGTTGTATACATGAATAGCATTTTACCCTAGCCGGACCGTATTAGTAGTTGCTATGTAGATCTGGAGCATCGAGTGAGCCAAGTAGATATATTCATGAGGTGAGATGAGTAGCAGCGGAGGAGTTCTCAGTGACCGTTGCGTCAATTATCACATATACACCACTCTCGCACACGCCATGCTTTCATGGCCCAGCCAATTCGTTTTCTAGAGTATTACGGCACCCTGCTTCTGCACCATCTGCTGCCATCACTAAAATTGTATAGCTTTGTCCGACGAGTCCGTCCGGAATATTAATTGTCCTAACGACAACCTGATTTTTGTTATTAGGGCCGTCGGCTCGGTCTTTCTTTCTTGAAAATAAGACCGAGGGGTGACGTAGAAAAGCCGGGCAATGACTTTTAGTTTTGTTTACTGCATCGGTCAAGTTCTGACCCGCACTTAAAACCGGCATATTGACCGGTACCGCTGGTGAGTATTAATATGATAGATGATTATTTAGACCCCGGATTTTACAGTCCTTGTAAAGGACAAATGTCTGCAAATGATAAATGCCAAGCTGCTTTCTTTTCTTACACATTGCCGTTATTTTTCACAATTATCGCATGTCTTATTTCCTTACTTCCTTATTTCCTTATTTCCTCGGCATAAGTGTGATTTATTCATGACCATGCATGTAGTTTTAGTATGTAGTCCGATGGTGATGTCTATTTTGCCGGAGTTTTCCCCCCACTGTCGGCAGATGACCCCAACTTTTGGCAATGCCACTCCGCCATTTCGTCCCATGGCATTTGGGGTATTCAACAATTGTGGGGGGACTGAGTCTCCCCACAAAGCATGCGGATGACTAGCAGCAACCATCAAATGGACCGATTGATGAATAAAGTCAATTCGACTACTTATCGTAGGAAACAAATCATATGTTATGACACAAACATATCACTTTGGACTAAAAACATTGCCTTAATGGTAACAATCCCCGTATGGTCCCGATAAACAGCGTGAGTAGGAGGACATACTATTATATCTGCTGCTATTCTAGTTATCCACGATAGTCCCATGACATCTACCCGGATTCGTATTGCTTGAGATGATTTTCTACTTAAGGCGGAGTCGGTCGCCAGCATGCACGGTCTCGTGAACTTCTTTGCCATCCGGCCCTTTTATCAAACCCATGCTAGTCTCTCCTTCCCATGGCACGCATTCGGGAAGTACGAGGTGCGCCTGTTACCGGAATCACTACTAGACAGAAATAATGAAGGAGATCAATGTGCTCCTACTGTGAGGACCTCGGTTTGCCATGTTGAAGAAAGAAGCAGTGGAGTAGTGGAGAGCATTGTGTTCCCCACCGTTGGGACTACGGCGTTCAACTTTCCCGCACAGCCGCAATACTTTCATTATTGAGGTTATGCTTGTTACGGCCAAAAGTCGTTGACCTCTACCGAGCTCTGAGCTCTGAGGACGACATGATCTTCCTCTTCTTATATAATGCCTCGCTCACTCCTGCTCAAATGTTGGCTTGATGATCCAGCAAGTCCTTTACTATCACAACGACTGCAGTCATGTCTTCTGCACTTCTGGGACTCACTCTCTCCATTCTGGTCCAGGTTCCTTGGGTGTCTGGCCAAAATTTTGGTGGATCTGGCTCAACCACTGACGGATTCAGTTGGGTCCAGCCGCTGAACACGACAATCCTCGGGCAGTATGGGCACTCTCCAGCTGTGTACCCAGCGCGTATGTTGACTCTCACCTATGATATATCGGCTTCATCGGGAGCTGCCGCTAACATTATCACGAACAGCTTTAACCACCGGCAAGGGTGGCTGGGAGGAAGCGTTGGCCAAGGCCAATGCCTTTCTCATGCAAATGACTCTCGACGAAAAGGCCAACTTTACGACTGGCCAGCCAGGACCTTGTGTTGGCAACACACTTCCCATTGAGCGTCTCGGCTTCCCAGGTCTGTGTCTGCAAGACGGTCCTCTTGCTATCCGTGTTGCAGACTATTCCAGTGTTTTTCCTGCTGGTGTCACCATCGCCTCATCTTGGGATCGTAACCTAATCTACGAGAGGGGGTTTGCTATGGGTCAGGAATTCAGAGCCAAGGGTGCACAGGTTCTTCTGGGGTAGGCTTCCACCTCATACTTCCATCAACGTCTCATGCTCGTTAATGCTAACTATTCCTCTCGTAACAGACCTGTTTCTGGTCCCCTGGGACGTTCTGGTTATGCTGGTCGGAACTGGGAAGGGTTCGCAGCCGACCCATATCTGACTGGTGTCGCCATGGAGAAGAGCATTCTTGGTATCCAGGATGCTGGTGTCCAGGCCACTGCGAAGCATTATATCGGCAATGAGCAGGAGACTCAACGAAATCCGACGTATAATGACGAGGGAATCATCACCTTCGAAGCTGTTTCGGCTAACATTGATGACCGCACAATTCACGAGCTCTACCTATGGCCGTTCGCCAACGCTGTCCGTGCTGGTGTTTCTTCTGTCATGTGTTCCTACAACCGTCTAAACGGTTCTCAAGCATGCCAGAACTCCAAGGCACAGAACGGCATACTGAAGGGCGAGCTTGGCTTCCAGGGCTACATCCAGTCTGATTGGGGTGGCACACACTCCGGTATTGCCTCTGTGAAGAGTGGTCTTGACATGGACATGCCTGGTGGATTAGGCAACTATGGCCTGATTAATGATGGCCACTCATACTTTGGTGGTAACCTGTCCATCGCTGTCAACAATGGTACACTCAACGAGTCCCGCCTTGATGATATGGTTCTTCGCATCCTTACTCCCTACTTCTTCCTTGGTCAGGATAAGGATTTCCCTTCTGTCGACCCCTCTTGCGCAGACCTCAACACCTTCTCACCCCGGTCTACTTGGCTGCGTGAGTGGAACCTTACGGGCGAGAGAAGCCGCGATGTCAGAGCCAACCACGGTGCCCTCATCCGGAAGCAGGCTGCCTCCTCCATGGTTCTCCTCAAGAACGAGGGCAATGCACTCCCACTTAAAGCCCCCAAGTCGATCGCCATCTTTGGTAACGCGGCTGGTGATGACACTCAGGGATTTTACAACCAGGTTAACTTTGAGTACGGCTCGCTATCCGTTGGCGGTGGCTCTGGTACAGGCCGCTTGACATACATGGTCTCTCCCCTGGAGGCAATCAAGACGCGTGCGGCAAAAGACAATGCTCTCGTACAGCAGTGGCTTAACAACACTCTCATTGCCACCACAGACGTTTCCACACTCTCTATTCCCGACACCCCGGATGTCTGCCTTGTTTTCCTGAAGACATGGGCTGAGGAGGGTGCTGATCGCGCGTCTCTTGATGTTGACTGGGATGGTAATAACGTCGTTGAATCCGTCACCGGCTTCTGCAACAACACTATTGTCGTGACACAGTCTTCGGGTATCAACATCCTCCCCTTTGCGGACAACGCCAACGTCACTGCTATCCTAGCAGCTCACTACACTGGACAGGAGGCCGGCAACTCCATTGTCGATGTCCTGTACGGAGATGTCAACCCCTCAGGCAAGCTTCCATACACTATTGCCCTTGATAGCAACGACTACAACGCCCCCCCCACCACTGCAATCAACACTACTGGTATCGAGGATTGGCAGTCTTGGTTTGATGAAAAGCTTGAGATTGACTACCGGTATTTTGATGCCCATAACATCTCTGTCCGCTATGAATTTGGTTACGGCCTTTCCTACACCACGTTTGCCATCACTGGCAACATTACTATCAAGGCTGCAAATGCAAATGCCAGGGTGACTGCCCTGCCAGAGGATTTGCCCGTCGTTCCCGGTGGCAACCCAGCGCTCTGGGAGACTCTCTTTGAGGTGTGTGCCACTGTCATCAACAATGGTTCTACCACCGGTGAGACTGTCCCCCAGCTATACCTGACCTTCCCCAACAGCACGCCTGCTGGTACACCACCTAAACAGCTGCGCGGATTTGACAAGTTCTCTGTGACACCTGGCCAGACTCGTGACGTGACGTTTGCTCTGCAGAGACGCGATATTAGCTACTGGGATGTTGTGTCGCAGCAATGGCGCATCCCTGAGGGTGACTTCACGGTGTTTGTGGGCTTCAGCAGCCGCGACCTGAGGGCTGCAGTCACCTTGAACGCTCTCTCTGCTTAAGCAGTTATATGAATCCTATAAACAGTATATAGCTTTTAGTAATCAATATATGCTAAATTACTCTTCCCACTATAGTGTCTATCTTGATTTTACCCCTACAATATCACGGCTTTAATTACGAACTGGACGTCTTCCTACAACTCTGTTGTTCGTATATATAATGTTTCATACCAATCCTCCAGCCTACGTGTTGTTTTCAAGTACTTACATGCTGCGGATGATCTTGTGTTGATCTCCCTAGTGTCGCCAGCTCGTTCCGCCGATTAGCGTGTCAAGCCTATCAATCCCACCTCAGGGTACTTGCCCTGCATATCACATATCACTGAGCCCCGTACTCCTTCATTCCATTGCCTTGAGCAATACGATGAGGTAGCTCGGCTGATGTTACTGTCTATATTTGTTTTTGTATTTGCATGGATTACATATAGTAGTATTATGTGTCCTGGAGGAAATCTCTCTTCGTATTAATTTGAGTATGTTTAGTTTATTCCATGCTAGGAAAATGATGGATAGTTTTATACTAAAATTTGAAATTACCTAAAAAGGCCACTCTGTGTATATATTATTGCACTTGTGATCTCGCTTATCCCTATGCGATGTCAGTGCTGAATTGTTTAAATTCAATTCAATACAAGACACAAGAAATAACTACAACATACTTCAGACCGGCTTCTACAGTACATATGGAAGAGAACATCAGTCTACACGTGTATATTAATATTATATTATACGAAGTGCGGGGAGTGAATAATTGATTGAGGCTACCTATCTTCGATACTCAGATGCTATTAAGTGGTTAATTACTGATATACAAATTCACCATCGCAAAGGGAAGGTACTATCATAGAAACGGGCCGTGTTGGTGACGGAATAGGGACATTCAAAGAATCGTTCATATCGAAACAACTAATATCGATCTTGCCAAAGTACAGGGCCACGTGGTTAAATTCTACGAGTTCTAAACAAGAACATCCTAAACACTCTAGTAAATCAAGGATCAATGATTCGAGCCCAAGCGGTATTGAATCTGCCAGATGTATAATTAGTTCACTAGGAAAAACTGACAAAAATGAAAAGTATCTATTGAGAAGGATTTGAGAAGAAAAAAAAGTATTAAAGGCAAATTAGATCTTGCCGAAGCCAGCGCTCGTCTTGACACCGCTGATGCTAGCTGCTGTTGCAGCAGTTGCGACATTCTTGCCGCCGAAGTTGCTTAAGAAGCTAGAATCAGAGCCAGTAAGGGTACCAGATGAGATATACTTGTTGACCTGGCACACTCTGCCTAGGGCAGATGTGCAAACTGCATTTGCCGACACAGAAGGGGAGGAGAACATCTGACCAGTTGTGGTCTCAATAGAAGCGACAACGTTGTCAAAGATATTACCCTCCGCTAGGATCTTTGCGCCAGTCTCACTCTCGAAGGCGTGACCAGAGTTGGCGTACATGTAGTTGTTGACGAAGTGAAGAAGAGTGTTACCAGACACCTTGGGCGACCGACCAGAGGTGTGGTGGACATAGTTGTTCTTGAAGGTGACCATGTCGTTGGAACCGGTAAAGTACATGCCCCAGTAGTGGTGACCATCACATGTGGCGGACCAGCTAGACTGGCCATCGATCTCAGAGTTGGAAACGGTGACACGGTTGGAAGCCGAGTTTCCAAAGACGTAGTGCTGGCGGCCAATGAGTGAGGTCTTGACGTGATCAACCCAAACCATATCGGCACCGTTGAGGGTGATAGCATCACCACCCCAGACATACTGCGGGTTGAGGCCGGTGACGTGAATGTTTTGGATGATGATGTTGCTGGATCCCACAATGCGTAGGCCCTTGCCCTTGATGATACCAGCAGAGCCTTGGCCGATCAGGGACTTGTTGGACTTGACCAAGATTCCAAGCACACCGGCGTTGTTGTACTTGACAGCTGCTTTGGGTGCATTGGGCTCATAGTTCGTGCACCAATTGTCCTTGTTGATGGCCAACTGGCAGGTGGAGCCTGTGCCCCAAGGAGCGCAGCCAGTTGCAGAAGTGGTCCCCTCAGAGGTAGTGAAATCAAAGGTCTTGGTGAGAATGATGTTGCGAGCCGATGAGTCGCCAAGGTAGCTAACGAGTTCGGCGTTGGTGGTAGGGTAGACGGCAGCAGCAGATCCACCACCGGTCACGCCTTTTGCAAAACCCTCAGCAGCGCCAGTGACAGCAGCCACAGCCCGGAACAGGGCAACGAGAGCAACTGTGGTCTTCATGGTAGTGAGTGTTATTTGGTAGAGAATGAATTATAAAACGAATGGAAGTAGCAATGAGCAAAGAAGATAAAATGCGGCCCGCCGAAAAAAAAGTTGCGTCGAGCAAAGAATAGTTAGTATGTTAAAGAGCGTATATACAGTAAAGTATGAAGAGACAGTCGCTTGCAAAGACAAGTTGTAGAGAAAGAAAACCTGCAAAAGGAGACAGGCCCTACATCGCTATTTGAATAACTTGAAATGATGCTAAGGAGTAGATGCTGCCTTTATTTCTTGTTTCTCCCCTATCCATCTCCGAGTCGAGGAACTCTTCTTCCGCTGTGAGTTACACATCGCGTACTGACGCCTGGGTCTTTGTTTCGACTAGAGCATGACTCCCCATCCTGAATGACGAGGGACAGGGGTAAACAAAACTCAAAATACTTAAACGAAATTGGTAATAGTGACTGCAAAGTCGAAGAATGTTCGTTAAGGAACATGCACCGATAAGTAGTGAGTTGGAGAAAATCGTTGCGGGCAATAGTGTCAAAAGTGGCATTCTTGTGGTCCCGTGGGCCAGGCCCTGTTCTCCATCGGGCCACGCTGCTGCACCTGGTATCGTGCTCGTGTATGCATGTACTTATACTCGTACAGCTTATTTATTTATTTGGGGATCTCCCACATCCAGATTACCTTGCTCTCGCATAAATCAAATCAAATTGTAGCCTCACTCGAATAAACCCATGCAGTTCGAGTCCGGTTTTCCGTACAGAAAACGGGCTGGTTTTGCCCCTGACTGCCAAGTTGCACTGATACACTAGTTCCTCGCCTCCGCTGAGCTGTCGTCTGCTTCACCCATGCGTGCCATGCCATCACACGTCAGTGACCATGCCGAGCATGCCTCGTTGCTTGCCATGCCACTCTTTCAAACATACTCGTAAGCGCAAATCCATCCTTCGTCCAGTGTATCGCGTGCACGGGCGCAAACTCTTTTCAGCATAGTGTTCTGAAACTTCATATCCGATCTAAGGATTCCTCTCTACGCCGAAGGATCCATCCGCCTCGGTCCTGCCCTTAAGAGTTTAGCACGCCCATTACCAGCTGGCAATAGATACATGCTGCATGCCTACGAGATTTTAAAGTTTCGTGATTTTTCTACTGGATGCAAGCTCGCGTAAGTAGGTTCTCAACTGAGGTCTGGGGTCGTTATCTTAAGATGGTATCTTGCACACGTCCTGTACATAGAAATCGATTGTGAGGTATCTGCACGTTGCTTATTATTTTGGTAAATATTCACTCTATGCACGATGGAGAGTCTTCTCTCGTTTATCGTCTGAAAATATGAAACAACTACAGAGTAAAACAGAGTAAGGACCATTGGTTCGTCTTGGGCCGCTGTCAGCCCCAGACTACCTTTATCCACGTGCCATGAGATAAGTGGGTCTTGAGAAATTCCGAGCACATAGTCCCGTCTGATCAAAAACTGATTTACGGACTCTTGGGATCTTTGAGAAACGATGCGAAAACCAGTTGCCTATGAGGTTGGTGGCTAGGTAGGGTAAATGTCCCCCCCCCCCTCCTTTGTTTTAGCGCTTTCATCTTTCCATTCGAGCCCACCATGATCGAAGGCACATTGGCTTTTTTATTGAAGTCACACGTTTGCCGACAATGCGTCTGCTACGTGAATTGTCCCTTGCGACCGGCCCAGCCCAACCAAACATACCGGGCGTGTGAACATGAGAAGTGTGCATTAATTCTTATGCAAAATACGACGTATCTTATATTGTATGCCACTAAGGCGCGGAAAAGATTGGTACTTAAAGTTAAGATACCAGAAATTTTTCAAGTGCACCCATGGTCAGGCACCGAGATCATTCGATGTCTGTATGATAATGCGACGATAGCTTGTCAAACTGGGTGTTCCGTTGTCGGTGACCTCTGGAACTAGGTGTAGTTTCTGGCCCTGAGCCACTGCTGCTCGGGTCAGTAGATCAACACAGCACGTTTCTGGTCCTGGCAGCAACATCGGCTTTGCGGCTGTCAGTGCACCTCGCAGTAATTCCCATCTCTTCCACCTCAAGAAATACATGCCACTAGGCTGCTGATGGCTCCCGATAGTGCCACCACCTGAACGAAAGCTCATCACCATCCGAGTCATAGGTTTCCGAGGCATCTAGTTGCGGTGTCGTTCCCGCCCCAGCCGAAATGTACACAGGTCCAGTGCCGCCAACTCCATTCATAATGACAACAGGACGGTGTTTGCAAGACGAGAATTTTGACGACGTGGCTAGTGTTTATTGAATGCGTGTAGCGAAATCATTTTAGTATGTGTCACGCCAGCGCCAAATAGTGGCTTAGTTGAATTTATAGGTCTTTCCGTCCCTGCCAACAACAATGTCGCCGAACCATTGTACAGTGGCACTCAACTATTTAAGCTTTAGTTTTGAAATGTCTTAAAAATACACTAAAAATGACCTTTTTGCGAATTTGGAAATTAGGACAAATTAAGCAATAATTTATATTTATATTTATTAAAATTAGGAATATATATTATAATTATATTCCTTACGTTTTATCTTATATAACTAATTTTTTTACTATTAAATTCGTAACATAGGGTGCCTTTAAATTTCGAGTTTTTTTTAAAACATTTAAAATCGCTAATAAACTTTTTCA
>JANSLV010000131.1:0-29116 GCA_029298845.1 Ophiostoma perfectum
CCATTACCGGGAGCTAAGTACCCATGTCTTCACAGCGAAAAGAGATGGAAATCATGTTGATTCTTTACGATTATGTAACGAGATGTCAACAAAGACCCACAAAAAAGGTTATATTTTGGCGGTTAAGGGGATAGTAGTGATTATGTAATCATATATTGTGTGTCCCAGCTTTACCGTGCATAGGAAGATCACTCTATATCCACGCCTATATAGATGAAATGCACATTAATCAAATCAAATAGGCGTCATTGTAAAATGTACACTCCGAGAAATAAACCTAGACAGTATCCAAAAAGAGTCCAACGAACATCCAAAAGCATCGCGTTTCCGAAATCCAAATATTCAGAAACATCCCAACATCCAGATATTGAAAGGAAAAGGTGTGATTAACAGAGAACAGAACACAGAAAGGTAGTTA
The DNA here is from genome assembly GCA_029298845.1 of Ophiostoma perfectum. Taxonomy (NCBI): domain Eukaryota; kingdom Fungi; phylum Ascomycota; class Sordariomycetes; order Ophiostomatales; family Ophiostomataceae; genus Ophiostoma; species Ophiostoma perfectum. Next base: position 419 of record JANSLV010000131.1, read on the forward strand.
TAACAGTAGGAGAGTAAAACAGAAAGAGTGCCTCCCAAGATAATATCCAAAAACATCCAAAGGGCAGAGGGGATAGTATAGTAAAAAAGTAAAAGAGTATATGCGAAAATAAATGTCAAAGGAATGCCAAGTAGGCGGGTGGTAGATTAGTCGAGTCGTATTGGTGTGTGTGATGGGTGGGTTTCTGTCTTTGCCGGGCGACGTCAAGGCCGGCCAGCCGCTCACTCCTGCTCCGTGTCGCTGCCTTCGTCATCATCTTCGTCGTCGTCTTCATCGTCGTCGTCGTCGTCGTCTTCGTACTCTTCCACGACACGGCTTCTGCCTCCACCTCGAGTGTCGGCCGTGTCGCCATGCAGCGGTCCGTACTTGGCCCGGTACGCCTCCAACTCGGCCAGCTGTGCCGAAAACACGGCAAACACGTCGGTCATGGAGCCCCGCAAATCATCCAGGTCATGGATCTTTGCCTGCTGTTCTTGGGCCTCGGCAGCGTTGGCCGCGTGCGCCTGCTCGGCCATGACCGCCTGGTATGCCATGTGCCGCACCGTCAGCGTGTTGATGCACGTCTCGATCCGGCTGATCTGGTGTGTCAAAAAATTGATCAGGAACTGCTCCGTCACGTTCGCGCCCCGCTGCTTCATCCGCTCCAGCAGCTCCGTCTCGGGAGGCTGCAGCCCGGTGCCGCCCACTTCTTCGAGCGAGCTGCACAGCATCTCCAGCCGCAGACTCACGCGCCACAGGCCCCAGATCATCTCGGGGATCACCCGTAGATCCTCGCTGTCGGAGTTGCCGCCCAGAGTAAGGGCCCCGTCCTGCGTTGACGAGGCACGGGACATAGACCGTGCACCGGGGCCCATTTGTTGTGAGCCATAGTCGGACAACGCTGCTGCTGCTGCTGCTATCGGCCCACCGATGCTACCTCCCACACTGCCGGCGGCCGTACTGCTATTGTTGTTGTTGTTGTTGTTCTGGAGCTGTCCGTCCATGCCAGCGCTAGCAGCCGCCATAGCCGCCGTCATCCGCTCGTGCTGTATGTGCGCCGCTTTGCGGCCTGCAAGTGCCGTTGGGTACAGCGAGTAGACCACCTCGGGGTTCTCAAGACCCTTGAGTTTGATCTCGCCCAGCTCAGTAACAAGGAAACCCTGGTCCGACAGCAGCTTAAGCTCTTTGCGGATCGTCGGCGCCAGATGATCATCCTCGAAGCCCGTCACGGTGCCGCTGGCCGATGATGCGCCCGATATGCTGTTTCCGCCGATGATCGCGCCGGAGGAGCCACCTGGGCCGCCAGAGACCCCGCCGTCGTCGCCCAAGCCGGCCGTGCTGCCCGAGGGCGTCTCTTGGTATGTTTCGAGGCAGCGCTGGATCTCCGAGATAAAGTCAGACGACACCGTAATCTGACCACCATCGGCGACACTGTTGATGCGTGCAGCCTTGTTGACCATGGGACCGTAGTAGTCCATGCGGCGTGTAATCGGATCAGGCTCACACAGAGGCTCGCCCCAGTGGATGCCCATGCGCACAGACAGACCACGGAAGATCAGATTGTTGCCGTCGTCGTACGTCGGCTGGCAGAACACCGAGTTGAGCATCTCGGCAGGCCATTCCGCCTCGAGAAGCGACAATTGTACGGTCAGCGCCCACAGCAGTGCAGATGTTGCTGTCGGGAACGATACCATGAACGCGTCACCTTCCGTCTTGACTTCGAATCCGCCAATGATGCGCAGTTGTCGCCGCATCAGCTCGTTGTGCAGCTTGATCGCCGACCGCATCGCCGCCGGGTAGGTTTCCCACAGGTTGGTCGAGCTCTTGATGTCGGTAAAGACGATAGCAATGAGACCAGTGGGCGCCGGTACCTCGGCATCCAACCGCTGCAGTGTCGAGTCCAGCACTTCGCCCTTCGTGCGCTTGCCACGCCGCGTCGGCGCAAACTGCTGCGCCAGGTCGTCCGTCACATTAGAAGCGTATAGCGACATACTCTGGCCTCGGTGCAGACGCGAGCGCTCCGTCTTGCGCTTTAGGTCGGCAACGCTCAGCATCATGACCATGATCTTGCCACTAGCTCCGTACGCCATGGCCAGATCGCGCAGCTTTTGGGATGCGCGCATCAGGTCACCGCGCTCCTGGCGTGCCACATCAACCACAAGTCCAGGCTTCAGGTACTCCCAGAGCTCCTTGGTTGCAATGACGACAGTCTCGTCCTGGTCGCGCACGGTATGGTGCATAATGTGCGGTGCCGCCATGACGGACGGCATCAGGTCGCTGTAGCCAAAAGCGCGCGACACGTCGAGCGCATCGTTAAGGCGGCCGTTGCGCGACACCCAGCCACCGGCATCCCGGATGCGCGAACGCTCACCAGGCTCCGCAGGATCGTGTTTGCGCGTCAGCATCTTGTGCGAGCCTTCGTTTTGGATCAGCATGGCTTGGGCGTCACCAACATTGGCCACATACAGCTCCTGGCCCACAAGATAAGCAACCGTTGCGACACCGCCCGAGTTGAGATCCTCGCGACTGAGCACCATGGGCGCAATGGAACCGCGGTGCGTATTGTTGGGCGCAGAGTTGCTGTTGGAAGACGAGGGCACGGGCGGAGGCGGCCGATCGTCGCCCTGGACAGAGCTGGTAACCAGATCCTTGTTGAGCGTCAGGAACGCGCGCCGCAGACCGTCCTCGATCGCCTCGCCCATCTTGAACTTGAGTCCCTTGAGCTCGGCGGCAAAGACAGAACTGAAGTTCTCGTGCAGGAACTTGGCGATCTTGGAACCGCCCGAGGACAGGGCCTGGCCATCGAACAGACCGATGAGCAGGTCGGGGTCGTCGTTGGTCGAGGCGAAACGCGGCACGACAAGATCCATCGTCGACAGATGCTCGTTCTTGCCGAGTGTGTCGGCCATACCATAAGGCAGGAAGCCGGCTATGGAGCCCAGTGTACGCACACGGCGGTCCTCGCTCTGGTCGGGCACGCTGGGCTGTGTCAGGGTAACGTCCATGAGACCGAGCACGCGCAGCTTCATGAGGCGACTAAAGTCTGTGTACTGCTCCACAGACCGCATCGCCGCAATGCCCGCACTGTAGGTTGTCTGTTTGATCTCGAGACGGCGGTTGCCCGACAGGTTGAGATAGCGCAAGTTGCGGTTCAGGTTCCAGTTCCAGTCGTACGGCACGTTGGAGATGTTGTACTTGAGCGAGTTGTTACCACAGTCCAGTACAGCCAGCTTTTTGGCGCGCGAGATGTCGGCCGGCAAGTTGGTAAACTTGTTGTTGTTAATGTGCAGAGTCTGCAACATGCTGTACTCGCCAAGATCGTCCGCGGGAAGTGTCGTTAGCTCGTTGCCGGACAGGTAAAGCTCGACCAGCTGCGGCCAGCTCTTCATTGACCGCTGGGGAATGTCCGTCAGATCGTTGTAGGACATGTTGAGAATGCGGAGCTCTCCCAGCAGGACAAGCTGGTCGAAGACTTCGTCGTCTAACTGGTTGTCGGCGATATAGAGGTTGCGCAGAGAGCCGGCAAACGTGTTGGTCATGCGTGCAGACAAGCCCGAGTCCTTGCGCACACTCGATGGCGTTGCCATGCCCGTAACCTGTGCAGCGCTGCGCGAGACGACCGAGGTCTTGCGGCCGCCCTTGCCGTACACCGATACAACGGAGCTCTTCCGGTCGGGTCCAGAGGGCACAGGCGATGTACCGACGGCCAGCAGGGTACTGGACGCCTGGCTTGGGCGTCGAGAGCCGTCGGCACTCAGCTCTTCGGAGCTTGGCGTTGAAGATAATGTGCCGACAGTGCTGTTTAAGCGGCTCGAAGCGGCCGCCGACAAGGAGTCTTTGGATGCCGGCTCACCAGGCACCTGGGGCGGGCGTGATGCAGGCTTGGGAAAGTTATCGAGCACATTAGACGATGCATTAAGCGTCTCGAGCTTGTTGGCCCACCAGATCTCCATGGGCAGCTTGCGGATATTGTTGCCGCGCACATCGAGCGTCTTGAGCTCCATAAGACAACCAATCTCTGGCGGCAGCTCACCGACTGAGTTGTTGGCAATGCTGAATGTCTCGAGGCGTCCGAGGTTGCCAATCTGATTGGGGAGGGACACAAAGTAGTTGGAGTCGAGGTGTAGACGCTCAAGGTTGCGGACATTGTTGAACGAGTCGTCAATGCTAGCCAGCTGGGCGTTGGACAGGTTGAGCAGTTTCAGAGTCGGCAAGGGCGTGACAATCTCGAAGCGCGTAATGGGGTTTGCATTGAGCTTGAGCGACCGTAGACGCTCAAAGCTGCCAGCAAATTGCGAGATGGAGTTGTGGTCAGCGGTAAGAATCTCGAGCTTGGGCAGCTCGGAGATGACGTCGATGCTGGTGATGGTGTTGTACTTGATGTCGAGCTCGCGCAGGCTCTGTAGATCCTGGAAGCCCGGGGGGAAGGGCCCACTCAGGCGGTTGTTGGTAATGACAAACTTCTCGAGATTGCGCAGATTGCCGATGGAGTCAGGGAGGCTGCTGATCAGGTTGAAGCTCAAGTCGAGGTCGATCAGGCTCTCGAGCTCACATAGGAAGCCGGGGAACTTGTCGAGGAAGTTGGAGGAGATGTTCAGGGTGCGGAGCGAGTGGTACGCGCAAAAGTACGAGGGCAGCTGCATGAGGCGGTTGTTGGCTAGGTTGAGCTTGAGGACGCCGGTGATATCTTCAAGCTCAGCATGCTCCATTGTCTCGATGCTGTTATTGGACACATCGAGGAACGTGAGCCGGCTGGCACGGCCCAGACTGGGCGGGATCTTGCGTGCCTCGTTGTTGCTGTATTTGATATCGCGCAGGTTGAGGCAAGACTGAATAAAGTCGCGCGGGATGTCGAGAGAAAGATTGCGCGACAGGTTGAGAGACGTGATTTCAGCGGCCTTGGAGTATAGGCTAATGGGAATGGTGATCAGGTTGCGACCCGACAGATCGACATGGTTAAGCTTGGGCATGCGGCTAAAGCCGAGGTCGTTGCGCGACTGCACATCACTTTCGTGTGCTGTCAAGAACAAGAAGCGGCAAAAGTAACTGTTGTCCTCGCGGCCCAGGTCCTCGAGGTGGTCCTGCTTTTCGTAGCCTATCTGCTGCAGAATGCGCTTCTGTATAATCATAGGCCGCTCGGCAGGGCCCAGGACACGGACAATGCCTTGACGCTGGAGAACAAGCTGGTAATCTTGGCCGTCACCAAATACGCGCTTGGCAATCTGGGCAATCACGTCCTGAACAGTGCAATTCAGAGGCATGGAGACTGTAGCAAATGTTCTGTCGCTCTTGAACACGCGGATACAAAAGGGCGGTTGTTTGTCGTCGGTGCCTTCTTCGTCTTGGAGGTGCTGTGAAGCATCGTCAGGGACGCGACGCACACCCCAACTGTCGGGCGCGTTCCATGCACCGTTGGGTCCGTTTGGCCCAGGTGCACTCGCAGCGGCGGGTACAACACTGGGCCCGCCGGGGGCGCTGGAGGCACCGCCTGCGGCACTTCCACTGCCGTGGCGCCCAGTGCTCACGCTACCTTGCATTATAGGGACAGTACTAGGGGTAGCGGCGCCACTGCCGATGCTGGGAATGTGCTTCTGGAAGTAGTGATTAATACGGGGTGTGCCGGAGCCGGAGCCGGAGCCAGCACTTGGAGTAGGGATACGCTCGCTGTCCATTCTGCGAAAGGCGTCGGCGTCCATGGGCGGCAGCGGCGGGTGGCTGCGCACAATGCCGGCCATGTTGTTAAGGTCGGTATCGAGGAAGAAGTGGGTGCCGTTGTCGGCACGGTCGGTAGGGCCAATCATTTCGTCATTCTCGTCAATGTTTCGATGTGTCCTGCTCTTCTTAGAGAAGGGAAACTTGTTGTTGAACGTGGCTTGCCGTGAGGTAGAGGTGCTTCCGTGGCGCGAAGCGGGCGGATACTCGAGCTCGCCGTGGAAGCGCTGCGACAGCGACATATCGGAACCCCACAGATGTGCTGCATTGCTCTCGGTACGAGGCAGCTCGACGCGCGACGGGCGTGCAGAGAGGCTCTGCGCCACATGGGGCACCTTTTTGAGCTGTGCAGCGATGCCGTGGCCATGGCTGTGAATGGAGCGGGCATCGCTGCTGGTGTTGCCGTCGTCCTTGTCCTTGTTGCCGCGGATAAAGCGGCCAAAGATTCCCTTCTTCGGAACTCCAGGAGGCGAGGCTTGGCCATCAGCAAAGGCGCCCTTGTATGTGCTGTTGCTTCCGCTGTTGCCGCTGGGCGTGGGGCTCTGGGCCCGGGGACGGGCAGAGTTGTACAAGGAGGGCGTTGCGCGCTCCCGCATGCTGGCGATGGAATCTTCGCGGCTGATGGCTTGGCGGCCTAGGCGGTGATCGTCGTTGCTCTTATTATGGCGGTGGTGGGGGAGGTGGGCGATGGAGTGGCCGGAGCGCGAAGAGGAGGACGTCTTGGGTGGGTTCTGGCTAGAGGTCTCGTTGACATAACGGTCTCGGTCGGGGCCGCTGAGGGTATCTCGAACGGGAGCTTCACCATACCGTGCAATATCCTAGTGGTGTTAATTTTGGTACGAAAATAAAAGAACGCATAGTGCAAATGGGAGCAAACGAAGATCAAATAAAGATTAATAAAACACGAGGAAAACGGGTATGGGTGTGATTCGGGCGAAGGCATGGGATGGGGGGCAGTGGGAGATAAGCAAGGGTAACCCGTTTGGGGCCAAGCCAAGCTACCTGCCGCATCGAGAGACTGTGACAGAGGTACAGAACGTGAACCGTGCGGCGGGTAGACAAGGTTTAAAATCAAGCGGGCAAAGAGCGAAAAAGCCGGGGAAACACAGGGGAAACACAGGAAAGAAAACTTACATCAGCTTCTTGATACAGAAACGGCACAACCTCTTTTGGTGCTGGGACCGGCGTGCGCGGCCTTGAGGACGTGGGCGACGTGTCTCTGTCTGTAGCATTGGAATAGTTGCGATCACGGTGTTGCCGGCCGTGGCTGTAAGAGTGCGACCGGTCCTTGTCCTTGCCGTCCTTGTCCCTGTGGTCTTTGTCCTTGTCCTTGTGTTCCTTGGGCTCTTTTCCGGACGTACTCAGGGTGGTGGTGCTGAGACTGGCATCGGACGCATCGCGGCCGGGGAATTCTTCACCGAAAAAGCCTTGCAGCTTGCGAAAGCCACCCTGGCGCCGGTCGCTGGTCCTTGATCCGGTGCTGCTCGCTGTTGTGGCGATGCTGGCCACGGAGGGACGGCGGTCGTCGTTGAAATAGACGGCATCCGGCGAGTAGTCGACGCTGTTGTGGGTGGGTGTCTGGCGCAAGTTGAGGCCGGAGTTGGTCGAGTTGTTGGGGTAGGAGGTCGAGTAGGAGCCGGCGCCGGGGCCTGGGTTGGAAGTAGTGCGGTAGGCGGGCGACAGCTGCGAAGCTAGGGAGTTGCTGTCGCTCGAGTCGTGGTAGAAGCTGCTGCCACCTGCGCCAGGCGCGGGGGACGTCATCCAGGGCGCAACCTGGGAGAGGCCAGGGCTGCCAAACGATGAAGCAATCTGCGGGATTTGGGGCGGGATACTGATTCTGTGGCCGGCCGAGTTGGCAAAGCCAGGTTGTGTGTAGGGCTGAGAGTCGCTGGGCCCAGAGGCCGAGCCAGAGCGAGAGCGGTGGCCGTCTGCATCGATGGCGGAGAGATCGCGGCGGTAGTTGCCGAACTCGGGGCGGTTCTCGCGCGAGGTAGGCATTGTGGTAGCGCGTGCAGTAGTATGCGTCGGCGAGACCTGGGGGTCTTCTTTGATGACAGGCGACCGGTGTCTGGGATGTTAGCGGGGAGACAGAGAAAGGAAGGGAGAAGGAGGGGATAGACAGGATGGTTGCCCACCTTATGGCATCGTCGGTCTTGAGGCGCGATGGAGGGCCGCGACGAGAGCCAGCCGAGGAGGAGTGGCGGAGGGACGAGTCGGTGGCAGAAGAGGTGGGAAGCTGAGGGAGGGGAGCTGTTGGCGGAGGCTGCGGAGGCGGCATGGGAGTGGAGGGCAGCGGCTTGATTGTCACAGAGGAGCGGCCGCTGTCAGTCGACGAGCTCGCGACAGAGCTGACGCGCGAGACGGCTTCATTCCTGGCCATTGTCACCACCAGGCAGGGGTCGAGGCGGAAAAAGCCATGCCCTGGGGGGGTGGTACTATGGTCGAGGCAGTGGGTTGGACGAGGACGACAGACGGAAGGATGCGCGGGTTTGAGAACAGTGAGGCAGTGAGTAATCGAGTGGTCAGGTCAAGAACAAGAGGCCAAGAACAAGAGGTCAAGAACAAAAGGCCAAGAACAAAAGGTCAAGAACAAAAGGTCAAGAATTGGTCGTTGCCGATACCGCGAGGGGCTTCGTGGAGATGTTGTTGATAAAGCTCGCAATCAGGTCGTGGTATAGCGACACAGTTATAGATGTGATGGTGGGAGGTGTGGATGGGAGAGGCGAGACGAGACGAGGCGAAACGAAGAGGCAGTCTTTGCGATGAATGTTGAGGGAGTCAGACTCCAAGGTCGAGTCAGTGCCCGGGTGTCAAAACAGGAGACGTCGATGCGGATGGAAACAGGCGACGCTGGGTACGATCAACGGCTGCGCGAACACACACAGACGTTTGAGCGAGAGCAGTGAAGAAAAGAGCAGCGAGGCGAGAGGAGGAACGAAACCCCAGACAGGCTCGACACAGGGAGGAGCTGAGTGCGTGGATGTGCGAAACGGAGGACCAAGACCACTGATCAGTGAGTAGACTGAGAGGCTACTGTAGAGACTGGAGCGCGAAACAAGTAGCAGCAAACTACTGCAGGTAAAAGTAGCGGAGAGTGGGCAGATGCGGGCTAGTCGAAAAAGAGGAGTGCACTGAAAACGAGGAATCGAAAGAGGAAGAAACGGTACGGCGTCGAAGCAATGCTGAGCAGATTAGACAGGGAATTATAGGCGGTAAACAGTCAGGCCGAGTCTCTTGGATAAATATAGACGCTAGCATGCCTAACTGTCTGTTGGAACAGGCGGAATGACAGCCCTTGTGAGACAAGGGGAGGTGTCGAGAGGTGGCGAGGAAAAGGAAGCAAAAAAAGAAGCAGAATTGAAGCAGAAAAGAAGCAGAAAAGAAGCAGAAAAGGGGAGGAAAGAGGTGTGTCGTGATGTTCAGAGCTGGATGCAGACTACGAATGCTTTACGGAAAGAGCAGGCGACAGCAAGGTCGCGACTGCCGTTCTCGTCACAGCTACGAGTCGCTCTTTCCTTTTTTCTATGCTCTTTCCTCATCTCAATTCAACGACCTTGAGACGATGACGCTGCAGGTGCGACCATACCGTTCCCGCCCTGTCACCGTATTGCTACGGTATTACTGATGGGCAGTGCGTCGGTCTTACGAAGAGCCGGCAGCAATTGCCCGTGCTGCGAATGGTGAGCAAATATGTATCTCAATATATCTTACGCAGTTACAGAGGGGTGGGGAGCCTGCCAGCCTGCCTCTCAGGCCAGGCCCAGGCCGTTGGCCAGTGCGCTGCCAGGGCCGTGTTCAGTGACTAGAGCATGGAGGAAGACGAAGAGGAGGGACGGAAGCGGGCCAATGGGCGGGCCACTAGCGCGGCACGAACGGGCTCTTAAAACGGAAGACAGATGTGGATTGATGAAACGGTACACTGTCAAAACGGACGGGCAAAACGGCAATATGTAAGCATACGAGTTATTGGACTCCACAAAGACTCCGGTGAAGAATATATGAAATGTCAAATGTGAAATATTACAGCTGTGAATGGAGAAAAGACCGACGGAATAAAGACGAGAAGACACGAAGACGAGAAAGCAAGAGGAAGAACAGGTGAAAACCCTGATCAAACGGCGTGCAGGCTGACGGCAGTGGACTCCTGATGCTGCAACGTGCAGCCCGGCAGCCCTAACAGGGGTTGAAGTACGGAGTAGGGGAGCAGGATATTACAGGAACGAGTAGAAAAAGAAAGGAAATGACCGTGATTTAACGATTACGTATGGGTGCACTGGATGTCTGCCGGCCAGCGGTTTCGTTACGCGTTGTGGGCATCCGGCTATCGTACTCCGTAGGTGAGGATGTTGATGACAGTCAGAGTCGCGAGACTGGGTGGCTCGACAGAGCATTCTCGGCATACACATGAGGTTGGGCTAGAGAGACAAGAGATGGCCGACGTGGCCAGCGGCCAGGCCATACTCCGTAGTCTAGCTGCACATGTCACGGCCGCGTTGGCGATCCTACAGGGCGGCAGGCGTCTCATCTGTTGCGGAAGAGGGTACATTACGGTGAAGTGACGGGTATGAAAGCGGGACGATATGTCGTAGAGGGCACTTAAAGGCATATGGGCCATGGTATGGGTATCACTGACCAGTCCTGGCTGGGTGCTCGAGTTGATCCGTGCTCTGGCAAGGAGCCGAAGCTGGGACCTGGTGAGGGGTCTGAATTGATGCGGCAGGTATCCTATGCATGGTATTATGCATCATCAGATTTGTGAATAGCAAAGCGACGTATCGAATGGTGGATATCGGACGGGTGAAGCAACAGCGACGGCGATGCAGCTGAGACGGCGCGAGGGCTAAAGCTCAGCTGCTGCAAGTAAGATGCACCCGGAGTACGAGAGGGACTACTGGCAGTGGCTGGGAATGGGTGACTCCGTACTACTGAGTAAACAGAACATATCTTACGTACCGAGTAAACATAACAGAATAAAGGCCTGTCCTGACATACGACGTGACGTCGGTCTCTACGGAGGTTGTGGTCTCGTAAGATGATGGGCGTGAAAAGATCAGCATAGGGGCGTCCGGTGAGCAAATCAGGCAAGCGTGTCGCCATCAGTGGGCGGAGCTTCGACCTATCGATGTTGGTAAGCTGGTAAGGTAGCTGGCTCGTTGCATTCGGGGAGTATGGAGTGCATATTTTCGATCGATACCGACGAGTTGGATAGTTATGCACACGATCTCTCGTATGCACGCTATGCACACCCTCGCCTTTGTATGGCTGACTGCCGGTGGACAGGCCAAGATGATCGGCGGTGATCATTGCACAGGAGCTCAGGGGCAGAGGAGCGTTCCCGTGTTTGTTGTGTGTAATCATGGATGGGTGGTCTCCATTGGCTGCTGCTCTTACTGCTTGATTTGTGGTATCGATTATTCAGTTCTTGTATTTCGTGAGTATTTTCATCGCTTGATCCTGTTGATGTTGTTTGATTTCAATATTGACTAAAGCAGATATTCAATCGACATACCAAATAGTTTGAATATTGTTTGACTTCAGCATTACTTAGTGATAGATGAATATTCTTTGATTATTCTTTGATTATTCTTTGATTATTCTTTGATTGTTCTTTGATTATTCTTTGATTGTTCTTTGATTATTCTTTGATTATTCTTTGATTATTTGAGTATTCTTCATTATTTGAGTATTCTTCGATTTATTGAAAACCATTTACATACGTTTTTAGTACTTTGATTTATTATCAACTTTAGAAATCACCCGACATCGATATTAGTGTGATATTCAACTGGCTTATTTGATTAATCTCCTTATTATTTGTTATTAAAGATCAGACTCGTCAGCTCACCAAAAGCATCCCATGTATCAATCACTGCATTGTCACCGGATGCTCAAGCTCCAACTACCATCACAAGCTTGCAATGCTCAATACACTCCCTAGACAGTCGCGTCGCTCTCGTACTCGCTCTCGCCATACTCCTCCTCGCTCTCTTCCGCCACGACGTCCCGCTCCTCCTCCATCACCGCCTCGCCAATGGCCGCACTCTCCCCCAGCACCCGCCGTCCTTCGGCTGCCGTCACCTTGACCAGGCCCCCCATGTCCTCGCGGATCAGCTGCACCGCCAGCTCCGGCACCAGCACCGCCTGCACATACTGCACCATGCCCCGGGCCGCCACCACCGGATCCTCAACCGCCTGCTGACGCAGCACGTCCGACAGCCGCTGGATAATGGCGGCCGACAGCACCTGCTGGCCGCGCCGGCCGTAGTAGCCCGGCACCAGCGCCACCTCGTCCAGTGCTTTCCGCGAGCCCTCGTAGCTGTCCCGGAAGGTCGAGGCGCCGCCCAGCAGGACCTTCTTGACATGGGCATAGTGAGGCTCGAGGCGTGCTGGCAGCGCATCCCAGTCAATGGCCGGGTAGCCGCGCGCCGCCCATGCGTGGCGGCTCGCGCGCTGCTTGTGGCCGGCACAGAACATGACCTTTTCGTCAAACTTGAGCTGGTTCAGCCGCACGACGCCCGGCCGTTTCAGCAGATAATGCCCGGGCAGCAGGGCGCTGATCGTGTCGTCGTCGACGGTCTTCTTGCACAGCGGGCAGACGGGCTGCTGCGGCGTGTCGTCCACCTGGTCGTGTGCAGAGCTGTCCAGGTCATCGTCGTCAAACGCGGCGACGTCGATATCCGGGCCGAGCTCCAACGAATCGTACTCGGGCATCCGGAACACTGCCCGCGGTGGTGTCTTATCTTTGTTCTTGTCATCATCGTCATCGTCCGCCTTTCGCCGCCCAAAGATGCCGGAGCTCTTGTTTTTTAGAGACGTGCTCTTTGTCTTGTCCTTGGCCGTCTTGTCTTTGGCCGTCTTGTCACCAGCTTTTTTCTTCTCCTTTTCTTCATCGCTGCTCATATTGTATTTGGGCTGCTTGAATGCTGGCTTTGTCGTTTTTGTGCCCTTCTTCACACTCTTTTTATCCTCTTCCGAGTCGTCGTCGTCGTATTTGCTGCGCTTGAATTTTGCCGGCTTCGAGTCTGCTCGTTTGCTCGCCCTCCGCGGCGGTGAGTCGTCTGTCAACGCAGCCGGTGGCGGCTTGAATGCTGGCTGGCTACTTGGTTTCCGAGCTGTTCCGTAGCCTTGTCGTGGCTTGGTCCGCCCTCCAAACTCGATGTTTTTCGCCGAGAGGTCGACTTCTTTCTTGGTGTTGGCGGTGCCGGTCTTGGCACCCTTGGCCGAGTCCCTCGACTCTTTTGAGCTCATCTGCAAGCTGTCTGCACCCCTTGGCCGCTTGGTGCCGCGCGTGCTGCCGTTGCTCACGTTGCTGGCGGCACTGTCGTCGTCATTGTTTTCTGACCGGCCGCTATGTCTCTGGGATAAGAGCAGACCAGGCCGTCGGCTACTTGGCGCCGTCGTTCTGCTTCCTGCTGCTGCTGCTGCTGCTGCTGCTGGCCGGCTTGTCGTCTTGCCAAAGCTGGAGGACTTGATCGCGCCCCGTGGCTCGTCGTCTGACACATCCGAAATGTCTTCGGCTTTGGTGTCTTTTGCTTTTCCGTAGCTATCGTCGTCGTCGTCCTCGCTGCTTTCCGGCGGTGCATCGACGGGCCGCTCCTTTGCTTTCTGAGCCTTGGCCCGCGACTCGTTGACTCTCCTGACCAGCAGACTGCTGGGGGCTGCTATACCCAGCGGCTGGGATCTGAACTTGGGCCGGTTGTGCATGCTGGAGGAGGTGGTGGTACTGGCTGCAAGGGCGCAGGGAAGCAGAAGCCACCTGAGACCGGCTCAAGCCGATGTCCGACGCGCGTCGACGACGATGATGTGGTTTGCTGATCAATGGTCGACCATTGAGGCCAACGTGAAAGCCTGCAAGCTGGAGACCACAAAGAACGGTGGAAATATGTGACAAGCTCGATACAATGAAGTTGACCACATGCAAGATATGAGATTCACGGGATGTCGTCTTCGGATGTGACGCGTTCGGGCATGAAAAGCGTGTAACAGCAGAAGGCTGTACCAGACGCTAGCCAATGGTGGGTGTGGGGTCCTGCAAGTAATTAATGGAGAGTAGGCCGCCTGGCGCAATGCTTTAGGTGAGCTGGTGAGTGGACCCACACTGTCTCGCGATCTTTTCTAAGCAGCTTTTCCAGCGTCCGTCCCGCACCACACCACACCACACGACCTCTCTTCTTACTATCTCTGTTGCGCAACACACCGCCAACTGGTGCACATATGCCCATCTACACACGGTGATACGACCGATTCTTCCATGCTAGCCGTCGTACTCAATTAATCACAAGAAACGAGGACCGGCCCCCACCATGGCCACCATGGCCCGAGCTGCCTCGACGGCGGCCCTTCTCCGGCCTCGGCTGCGAGCCAGGTCCGGCTCGCTTGGCCGGCTGCGGCGTCCAAACTCTCCGCTGATGTGCCTGCCGTGCTGCTGCCACTACAGATACTATGCTTCGACGTCTGCTTCCTCCTCCTCAGCTACTACGTCAACTACGACATCACAGCTACACTCGCGCGCGCCGCCCCCTCACCTCTCAAAACCACGAGACGTTGCCGTCCTTGGCGGCGGTCTGACCGGTCTTGTGACGGCCTACTACCTCGCCGCTCTGCTTCCACTGTCGTGCAAAATCACGCTGTACGAGAGCGCCACCAAGACCGGCGGCTGGTTCGACAGCCACCAGATCCTGAAGAAGAACCGCGTGCCGGTCCTCTCGGAAGACGAGATTGAGCTGCGCGGCAACCAGATGATGCTCGAGGAAGAGCTGCAGGAGTGGGACCAGAAGCAGAAGCGTGCAGCCCTATTGCGAGCAGGCCGCGCGGGGATTCCCCATAATGGCTTAGCCGACCGAAGTGCTAGGAAAAACGTGAATGAAAACGAAGACGACGACGACGGCGACCTGCCCCACGAGGACCGCCGCGAGTACGAACGTGACGAGGCCGACGAAGAGTCGGGCGAGATGGAGGCCGTGCGCCAGATTCTTGCCGACCGCCGCGCCGTCCAGACCAAGCCCGTTGAGATTCTCGAGGGCGGCCCGCGCATGGTGGCGCCGCAGAGCAAGTCGACGCGCTTCGACGACCTGCTGTTCCTCGAGCTTGTCGACGACCTCGAGCTGCTCGACGCGCTGCGCGTAACCGAGAAGGCGCACGCGCAGTACATATACTACCCGGACCGCCTCGTGAACATGAAAATGACGTCCAGCATGCCGCGCCTGCACGACTTTCTAGAACAGAGCGAGGCCGTCGGCTCGCCCGTGAGCATCTTCAACTATGCCAACGCCATGATCAAATGGGTGAGTCACTGCCTGACCCAGCTTATGGTGCAGCCACTCTTCCGGGGCGTAGTCCCACGCATGATGTACACCCTTCTCTTTCCGCCGCAAAAAAATACCCACCAGCGCGAGCTCGACACGGTCGCCACCATGCGCGCGCCCGGCCGCATCCCCCCCGACACCTCGGTCGGCGCGTATTTCGAGCGGCTCACGGGCGGCCGCCAGGTCTCGGACAACATGCTGGGTGCGCTCATGCATGGCATCTATGGAGGAGACGTGTGGAAGCTGAGCATCGGGAGCTCGCCGTTCCGCGGCTTGTGGCTGGCGCGCGGCACGGGCGACGCCTTCAAGGCGTGGTCGCAGCGGTCGCGCATTGAAGCCATGCGCGAGGCCCATCGCGCGCGCGGCCTGCTTACGCCGCGGCCCAACGCGGACAGCAGCAGCACCGATGCGGGCGGACAAGAGACGGACGAGCACCGGCGTGCCCTGGAGGACTGGGAGAAGGACGAAGCAGAGTTTTTCCACGGCCACAAGGGCCCCGAGTCAATGCAACCCCCGCTGACGCCCGAGACGCAGATCCTGGCGAAGCGGTACACGGACGAGCGCCCGTCGTCGGTGGCCATGGAGAGCGACATGGCGATGCTGCGCGACCTCCTCGCGCGCCAGCTCGAGATTTACGAAGAGCACCGCGGCTTTCCCACGTCGAGCGGCGGCAACCCGGCCGTGCGCTTCGGCCGCCTTGCCGAGGCCAGCATGAAGTGGACGACCATGACGTTTGCCAACGAGCACGGCGGCTTCGGCGCCATGACGCGCGCCCTCACGGAGCTGCTGCAGTCCAAGACTAACGTCACCATCAAGACCAACACGCGCGTCACCGGCATCGAGCTCGACAAGCAGTCCCAGTTTGTCAAAGTCTCGTCGCAGCCCACGCTGACCGGCCCGGCCTCGGTGCCGCGCGATGATAACCCCAAGCGCAGCTACCCCTCGTCGCCGCCGCCGCCGCGCGCCACACACGCCCTGTACGACCGCGTCATTTCTGCTTTCACGGCATCCCAGCTGGAACGTCTCACCAACGGCGTGCTGCCGTCGCTGCGCCAAGAACATGCCGTCACAATCCAGGTCGTGAACCTGTACTACGAGGACCATCCCGACCTGCACCACCCGCACAAGGGCTTCGGCTACCTGATCCCGTCGACGGTGCCCCTGGAAGAGAACCCCGAGGCGGCCCTCGGTGTTATTTTCGACTCGGACCGCGAGCAGTCGCTGCGCCCGCTGCGCGAGGAGGAGTTCAACGGCAACGACACGCCCGAGGCCTTTGAGGAGTGGGAGCGCTTCAAGTTGCGCGAAGGCCGCAAGCTGGAACTGCGCCGCCAGCGCGACGAGGCACGTCTTGCCAGGGACGAGCTCCAGCGCGAGGCGCGGGAGGTCAAGGCGCAGCAGCGCAGCAAAAAACCCAAGGCGGACGAGCTCGAGGACATGGAGCTGGAAAAGACGATCCAGCAGATGGGCTACAAGGACATGGACGACTTTGCGCGCAAGAACATGGATGACGAGGTGTGGACGGGCCGCGGCCGCGGCGACCGCGGCGACCGTTTGATGCTGCCGAACCGGCGCGAGAAGAAGCCCGGCGCCAAGTTCACCGTGATGTTTGGCGGCCACTACTGGGACGGGTTCGGCCCCAAGGACTACCCGACTGAAGAGGAGGCTGTAGCGCGCGCCGAGGCTGTGCTGTACCGCCACCTGAAAAACACAGACGCCAAGAGCGGACCGGGCGAGCCCAAGTCCCTGCTCGGGTCCAGCTCGTGGAAGAACCGGCCGCGGCCGACGGCCACGCGCGTGAAGCTGTGCAGCGAGTGTATTCCGCAGCACGATGTGGGCCACGCTAAGCGCATGGCTGAGGTCGACCGCGAGCTGCGCAAGGAGTTCAATGGACGACTCGCCGTCGCGGGCGGCAGCTTTACGGCCACGGGCCCGGGCGTGCTGCCGTCGATCCGGTCTGCGTGGGACATGGCGCTGCGCGTATCTGGCCGTGGCTACCTGATGCAGACCGGCCTCAACATGTACCTCGGCGGCGACCTCTACGCAAGCAACAACCGCCACAACGGCGGCACGCGTGACGGCATGACGACCATGGCCCACGTGGGCGACACGGGCTTGGGGCGGTTTGCGGACCCGGCCACGGACCCGGCCATCCCTGTGATCAAGAAAGCCCTGCCGTTCCGGTACGGCAATCCGACGACACTGCGGGAGTACGGTGCGTGGACTGTGACAGTGGGTTCGGACGACAAGGTCGTGCTGGGCGAGGGCGAGGAGCGGGAGGACGAGGACGGTGAAGATGACGACCGGTAAACAAAGAAGCGTAAGCAAAGAAGGCGTAAGCAAAGAAAGCAAAAGCAAAGATGCCACGACGGACATGCAAAAGCATTGTACATTATGTAAACTACGATACTCCTCATATATTATGACATTTACGGTATACCTCTCAGAGATGAAGCATTCATACTCCGTACGAGCTGAGTGAAGATGTGAGTTGGTGAAGATGACTAAGCACGCTTGTACATGCCCGGCAACAAATAAGCTTTATAAATCGAACATATGATAAGACTGATATTAGATGTGAATAAATTCACGCTTGGTACATGGCTAATACACGCGCAACCGTGCCGCCCGTCGTGGCATGCATGGTGAATAGAAAGACTGCAGTGCGTCTGCGCCTCTTTGTAAGTGCTGACCGATATGCCCGCATCCAGATGAGTGCAGCAAGTAGTGCAGTGCTTGTCTCGTCCCTCTTCAAGCTATCTCTTTAATCCCTACGGCTAGCTTGACCCGGCACCTTGGAATACAGAATTCACGGCACTCTGAAATTATTGTTTTTGGTTCTGTCTCTCTTCTGCTTCTTCATTTTATTTTATTTATTTCTTCCTCTTCCATCGATCCTTCCATCTTTATCACCTTCAGCCCTGCTGTCTGGGTTGCAGCATGCTCCTTCCGCCTTCTAGACCAGTTGGAGATGCTTAGGCTGTAGAAATAGGATATAAATAGAACTGCAAATGTCACTGCTTACATAATGTCTACAAGATGCATCCAGGGTCTCAGGGTCACCAACCACATGAACATTCCAATACCTCGGTGACCGCTGTCCGTTCTCTATTCGCAGCATACACATCACATAGATGAGCCCCAAAAAAACACAGCAGACAGTCATCCCATCTTCCCCTCTCGTGATCCTTTCATCTCTTCTCCAGCTAGCTTCAACGCGCGGCCATCCACCGGCGACGACGACGACACGCACCAGTAATTAGACTATTGCTTATTCCACTCTGCCCGTGCAATACAGAACATATACAAGTAATACATACAAGTAATACAACCACTCACAGTAGAGACCGACGCTGCCTCAGCCTCCTCCAGCTCTTCTCATAAACTCCGCCTCGTTGTATCTCCGTGACACAGTGACATCCTCGGCTAGCTTATGTGCGTCTCTGTGAAGCTGCCTTTCTATTCATCCGAATTGCATCTCACGCCCAAGTCAAGCCGTCCATGAGGGTGGCATTTATCGCCCAAAGCAGAGCATTGCTCCGACTGCCAGCACATGCTTGGTCACCATTGCTTACCGCACTGATGCGCTTTGATGCAGGTGCGCCAGTGTGCGGCTCTTGCCTGTTTCTTCTTTCCTCTGCGCTCTCTACCCTTCCTTTGTTTCGGTCGCTCTTGCCGTTTTGTCGCTTAGGTCTCAAGTTCCCATTTTAGACTCGCTGGCTTATTCGCGCTCTTTCCTTTTGTTGCCGTTGTTGTTGGCTGCTCTTTCCTCCTGCGTGCGTCCGCCGTCGTTGTTTCCTTTTTCGTACCTTCTCCTTCCTTGTCGTCTGGCTCTTTGTCGTGCCTTCCAACAGCTCCACTCTGCACACCACCCCTCGAGATATTTTGGGGTGTCAAAGATGCACGCTCCTACAAAGTCCTATTGCTGCGTTGTTCGCTGTGAATTTCTGACGACTTTGGATATGCTGCTGCTATGCGGAGCACGGTTTGATATCAAACGGAGTGAACTTCTGCACCGTCGTGTCCACAGGCCGCGACGGCTTGCGAGCCGTCAGTGTAGATCGTGTCGTAATCCTCTTGGGAAAAGGGAAAGAAGGGTGCCATCACTGCCAAATGCGGCCAGTCCCACCCCAGCCCAAGAGCCACGCTCCAGATCTCCCCGTCGCACTTTCCTCAAGTCAGTGCGGCCTCGTGCTTGCCGTCGTACTTGCAAACTTTCCAAGGCTTGTTCTCCTCACAGGGAAGGCGCCACCTACAACGCAAGCCTCCTCCTTCCCACTGCATCCTATTAATACTTCGTGCTACGTACGCTGGAAAGACCCAAAGACCCAAAGGCCCAAAACCTCAAAACCCAGACCCCGACCCTTCGCGCTTCGTATTGGCCCCATCCGCCTTAAGGCATTCTCTTTATTAAGATAAGATATCTTACTTTATTACTCTCCTCTTATTTCCCATGTGGTGCTGTCCTTTTTCCACTCTGCCCAGCTGCTGTGTATTACAGCAGTCTCCACGTTGTTTATCTCACAGTCGCTCCTGCCCTGCGCCCTCACTCGACCCATCTACCCTTGCCTACTGGGGGCGAAACCGCGTTTTCAGCTGACATCTTGCTCCTTCCGTTTTGGTTGGTCTGGCGTGGTCTGGCCTGTTGGCTCCTCATCGCATCGTGAACCTCACTCTCTCCCCTTCTGCTCTTCTCTTCTGCTTCTCTCTTCTACTTCCTTGCTACTTCTCGTTTCCAACCCTCCCGCAAGCGCCGGCTACACCTCGAGTCCTAGCTGTTTCACTGCCTAGCCCAATCCACTTCCTTACCCGCCTACGACGTCACTCGCCCAACCGCTCACTATCCTCACGATGCAGCAGTTTGGTCTTGCGTGTTGAGACACCTCCATCCTCGCCTTTGCTCTTCTCTCTTTTGCCTTCACATCGGCAGCCACGTTGCTCTTGAGAATGGCCGTCGACAGCGAAAATGCGCTTGCTGCAGTGGCGGCGCCCCAGTCCTTGCCGCCATCGATACCAGCAGCACCATCACCAATATCATCCTCGCCAAGACTTTCTACAGAAAAGGCCCCCGCCTCATTCGACGATGACAGCAATGCCGACGACAGCGGTGAAGACACAGAATCCGACGCCAAAGAACCAATATCCCCAAGGCGCAACACCGACAAGGGCAACCTAGGCAACCGCAGCAGCAGCCCTGGAGTGTCTGCCATTGATCGGCTACCCGACGAGATCGTCGAGCAGTATGTCGGTGTCCATGTGCTGTGTTTCCCATTGTCTAGCTACCTCCTAACTCTCTAGAATCCTCCTCGCAGCCGACCCTGGCTCGTTTGCCTCGCTCGTCCTTCTCAATGCGAAATGGCGCTCCGTGTCCCAGCAGGCACATCTCTATGCCCACCACCTCGCACTCTGCCCGTCATATCCCGCCAGCAGCCAGCGACACCTTGCCGAACGCCCACTGGAAGAACTGCGACGCACCTTTGCACGCCAGGTCAAGCGCTGCCGCTTCGATGCCTACCTGCGCCCGAATCGCACCCTTGTGCGTCTCATCAGCAACTCCATCTCGTCCTCGTCCTGTCCCGGCGGCGAGGGCATGCAGTTCCAGCCCTCGCCCCGCGGCCACCACCTGCTCGCCTATAACTCATCACGCATCTACATTCTCAACCTCCAAGGCCCTGCCATCGAAGTCGTTCGTGAGCTCAAGGTTCTGCGACGGCCTGCAGCCACCTGCATCCGCGACGACGCCTCCGTGCTCGCCGTGCTGCTCACCGAGATGCAGGTCGATCTTTACGACCTGAAAAAGTCGCCGCCACGCCGCATCCGGTCAATCATCCTTGACAACAGTCCCCGTGCGATTGCGCTGAGCCCATGCGGCTCCGTCCTCGCCGCAGCCTACGAAGGCGGCATCGAGGTATCATCGCTCAGCTCAGATGCCTTGTCCACAGACCGTCGTGCTGTCAAATGTGATCACGTCGATGCGCTTGCGTTCTCGTTTGACGGTACCCAACTCCTCGGCACCTCCGTGCAGGGTGCGCAGCCCAACACCGTCATCCTGACA
This sequence comes from Ophiostoma perfectum, assembly GCA_029298845.1. Taxonomy (NCBI): domain Eukaryota; kingdom Fungi; phylum Ascomycota; class Sordariomycetes; order Ophiostomatales; family Ophiostomataceae; genus Ophiostoma; species Ophiostoma perfectum. Next base: position 21,467 of record JANSLV010000131.1, read on the forward strand.
GCCCCTTACTACGATCCGGGCAGTGCTATGTCGAGCGATGACCTGAGCGCCCTCTGGACGACGTCTATCCTGTTCCCCAACACCAGCCGCGACTGCAGTCATGCTGTTCTTTTGCAAGACTCGAGCCGCGAGGAGGCGTTCTGGACATTTACGTACGACCGCAGTTTCGAGACGTTCCGTGCCGTTCGCATCGACGACCTTCGCAACGGCACTACCTATTTTACCGGCCCGGTACCCACTGCCAATTCGCCGGCCCGCCTTCTGCCCTGCACTCTGCCATCAGCCTCGTACCACGGAGACCTTGTGTCGGCTGCTTTCCAGGGCAAGGAGATCTGGCTCTACGGTGTGCCCGAAGATCTGGATGATGTACCGACGCCTGGCAATGGTGTAATTGCTGAGCTCGATGCTGCTCCAGCAGGCTCGGCACTAGGCAGCGCACTCAATGGCGCGAATGCCGGAGCCAGCAGCGGTGCCAGTCCGAACGGTGGCTCCATGTCGCGCGCCAACAGTGGCAGTCCATCCATGCGTGCTGCCTCAGCCCGTCTGCAAGACTCTGGCAACGATTCGTCCGTCCGTGTCCCCCAGTGGCAGCTTCTGTGCGACCGCCTGCAGAATACGTTCATTGCGGGCTGTCGCATCGGCGAGCTTCCGGGTGTCGGCATGGTCAACTGGGTCGAAGGGTTTGGTGAGTCCTCTCTCCGTGAACGGCTTGTTGTCGGTGCCCGTGGTGTCAGTGAGCCCAAGCCCATTACGTTTGACGAGGACGACATGGACTTCATCGATGGCGGACGCTTGCTTCTGGTCGACTTTGACTACGGTGTAACGGACGGCAAGACGACCGAGATTACTATCGAGGTAGGCTCCAAGGAGCCCGAAGTACTGGAAGAGGAGCACCGCGACCTAGATGCCGAAGTTGCTATTGTGCGGAGACGTACTGTGGCCCAAAAAAGGGGCAAGACGGGTGCCCTTATGCGCAATGCTACGACAACCGGCGGTAGTTCACCCGCTACTTCGTCCATGACTTTCTCGCCCGAATCCTCGTCGAGACAGCCGCACCCGCCGTTTGCATCCTCTTCGCTGCGCAACAATGCCGCCATGAGTGACGAAGAGCATGACGACGACCCACTGATTCCGCGCCGCATTGTTGCGCATTCCGCATCCATGCTGGCAAGAAGCCAGGCCGGCGTGCCGACGCCCGGCACTCTGCCTCCACTACCTGAATCGTCGCGGACCGCCACTCGTACGACGGGTGGCGATGTCAGCGACGAGGACGACGACGGCGGCGAGACGGAGTCTATACTCGAAGAGCAGATGGCCTACGACGCACCCTACTCGCACGCCAGTCCCCGCTCAGGCATGACGCTGCGCCGCGCGGCCACAGCTGCCGCCGTAAACCGTCGCCTCAACCCACCGCCCGCCACTACATCCAATGGCGCACCGATTGCATACCGCCGCGCTGACGGTCGCCGTGAGCACCCCCACGAGAGCGATGCCGATAACTGGGTGCCCCCGCCGCCGCCGTACCAAGCCGAAGTCGACCCGCAGGACTTGCCCGTGTTCTTGCGCCACAACGTGCCGCCCGTTCTGGCCCCGCTGAACCCAATCACTACGGTAACACCAGCCACGCCAGCTGCTCTCCCACCGCTCCCGGTTGTGCCTCATGCACCCTCGGCTCTGCCGGCATCGACCATCCCCGGTGTTGGGGCAACTCTGGGTCAGCCTGGCCAGTCCGGCCAGCCAGACGATTCTGGACCGGTACAGACAGCACACGCAGCAGGGCCAGGCTCTGCTCCTGGCAGTCGCTCCAACAGCCGTCCCACGTCGCGCCAGTCAGAAACAGGCGATACACCGGCAGATGATATATACGAGGCTACACCTCCAGCAACCCCGCAGCCCGCAGCGGTATCACAGCCTAGTCAGCCGGCTCAGGGGGTGTCACCTCTGGAGTCTGCTCAGCCCATCCAGCCAGCACACCCAGCTCAGTCTGCCCAGCCTTCTCAGCCTGGGTCGTCGGAAAACTCTGAGCAGCTACGTCCCGCCGCAGCGCTCCTGTCGCCAACGACTAGCTTCAACGACTTTGCCGGTTTCAATATGAGCTGGGGTGACTTCATGTTAGCATCCGCGCCGGCATCGACACAGCAGCCATCCCAAGATCCGAGCCACAGCACATTTATGCCCAAGCCCATGTCTAGTGTCCAGACGTGGCCCGTTCGGCAGCCCTCTGTCTCGGGCCGCGGCTCGCTCAGCCATGGTGCGGGGCCGCACACTGTCATGTCCAGTCCATCCGACCCGTCTAGTCCTGCCGGCCCCAGCCTTACCATCCCCAGCCTTACCATCCCCAGATTCGCAGTTCCCGCATCCGGCTACCCATACTCTGCACCGGTCCATTTTGACCAGAGATCCGGACCCATTCCACCCGGTTCTCTGATTGCAGGGCATTCTGGTGTTTCTGCTCCTGCTCCTGCTCCTGTTCTTCAACCTCCGGGAAGCTCTGGTAGCCAAGCTAGGCCTACGTCGTTCTCGGTGCCCCGCGTGCCCGTCGGCAGCTACCGCCCCAACAAACGGGCATCTATCGGCCAATCCATCTTGAACAAGCCCCTTCCCATACCCCAGCCGAGTGCCGGCCCTTTCCAGGCCCACCCCCAACCCCAGGTCCCGCCCCAGCAAATCCAGCAAATCCAGCAAATCCAGCAAATTCAAGTTTCCGACCCTGCACTGCTTGAGTTCCAGCAGCTGCAGCAGCCTCAGCCGTTCTTCTTCCAAAACCAGCCGCCGCCGCGGGCGTTTTCGAACCCGGTCGTATCCAGCTCGTCGCCCCTTGTCGAGGACCAGCCCCTGATTATCAGCACGCCGCGCGGTGTCACGGGTGCCTTTGACCCGCCGAGCCGCAAGAAGTCAGCGCGCGGTGGGTACGGCCACAGCAGCAGCCGCTCGCTCGACGACATGGACATTGAAGAGCCCAAAATCCTGGCCCCCATCCCGCGGCATGCGAACCGGCACGAGCGGAATGCCGAGCTGCGCGAGCGGCTGGAGACGATCTCTGGCGGCGGCACGCCGTCGGCACCGGTACCCAAGCCGATGATCAACCCGTTCTTGAGTCCGTATGCCCCTTCGTCTCAGCAGGGCCAGGCCCAGGCCCAGGCACAACAGGCGCTGAACCGCAAGCAGAGCCGAGCCGAGCGCAGTGCAGCCAAGAACATGGCAGACGCCAAGAAGCGCGGCTGGGGACGGTCAGGCGGCAAGGACAAGAAAGACAAGAAAGACAAGAAGGACAAAAAAGACAAAAAAGACAAGGGAAAGGGGAAGAGCACGGACGACGGCACGGCCACGACAGTCGGCTCGGCATCCTACATGCCCGGCAGTGCCATGTACGCGCCGACAACAGCCTCGTCTGAGGCGACAGCCGTGCCGACCAAGCAGGGGCGGCGCGGCAAGAGCGTGGCGGCACCGTCGACGGCGGCGAGCACGAGCGGTCCGCCTGTCGCAAAGAACAAGCTCAAGATCGGCAAGATGAAGCGCAGGGACCGCGACGTGGACGCGGCGAGCAGCGTGTGGACCGATGTGACGGCGACGACGGGCATGCCGGGGCAGAATCCGCACGCGAGTCTGAGCCAGAGTCAGATCCAGAGTCAGATCCAAAACCAGAACGGCTACTATGCGCTGTCGCAGCCGCAGCAGTACTACGGCGGCATGCCGTCGATTCCGGGAGGCGGCCCCGGGTCATCGTCAGCCTATGCGATGCAGCAGCTGCAGCAGCACATGCAGCAGCACGGCCAGCAGCACGGCCAGCAGCACGGCCAGCAGCACGGCCAGAGCCAGCACCCGCTGCAGCAGTCTCAGCAGGCACCGCAGATGGGTGCACAAGCACAGCAGGTGCACGGCCAGGCGTACGATCCCAACGACAAGAAGAACGGCAAATGCGCCGTCATGTAGTCTCTCTTTTCTTTGTTTCCTCTTTTCTTCTTTTTTTTATGTCTGTCTTACTATCTTGCTTGGTTTATCTTCCTCTCTTCCCTCTTCCCTCTTCCCTTCCTCCTCGATACCCAACACACATCAGCCAGCCCATATGATTTGACTCCGCAACCAGCCTGTCTATATCTTCTTTGCCTTTATGATTTGTACATGATCTGTTAATGATTGCTTATTTTGTTATTTGTTATTTGTTTATTTACCGAAGAGCGAGTCGCTAGTTGACTGGATATTTTTCAGTCTTATATTTCAATGATCACATGAAAGCAAGATCACATGTATTTACTTCAAAGATGTATGATTGTATTAAAATGGATAATATGGCAAACGACGAATAGAAGAGCAAAAACGACGATTGTAAATCGGGTATCAATAAATTACAAAAAGGCAGAAGACGTCTTTCGTTGGGACGACGTGCGAATGCTGGGTACTGAGAACGGGGGCGTCCGTCTGGCTGTGCCGACGTTGCTGGGGTCAGATGAGCGGCTTCTCGGTAGGCCCTTCGTCGGTGGCCGAGGCGACAAAGTCGGCAATGGCCTCAAAGTAGCCCTCCTCAAGGACGCTGGCGTTATGGTCGCCGAGAGGCAGGGGCTTCCAGATCTTGTTGGGCGCGGCCGACAGGTCGTAGAGCTGGCGCATGTGGCTCGGCGGCACGATCTCGTCCTTGAGGCCGCTGAGGAACAGGATCGGGACTTTGGTAATGGTGGGGATCACGGCGTCGCTCGGCCACACTTGGTGGCACAGCAGCGTGAGGTAGCGCGCCGGCGGCAGGATCTGCGGGATCAGCTTGCGCATGCTCAGGAACGTGTTCTCGAGAATCAGGCCGACGACGTCGCCGCGCTGCTGGTTCTCGGCGACGACGCGGATCGCGACGGCGCCGCCGAGGCTCTGGCCGTAGACGATGAACTTGTGCGAGCTCGTCTCGGCGCGGTTGCGCAGGTAGTCGAGCGCCGTCTGGGCGTCAATGTTGAGGCCGGTCTCGCCGGGCTCGCCGGTGGAGCTGCCGTAGCCGCGGTACTCGACCATGAAGATGTTGCAGCCGACCATGTGGCGCAGCATGCGGGCGATGGGCAGGCGGTGGCCGATGTTGCCGGCGTTGCCGTGGAACATGATGACGGTGGTGCGGGCATGGCGGCTGGTGCGCGTGTCGCAGGCGTCGGTGCCGTAGCCAAAGCCGCGCGGGCCGCGGATGTAGAAGGCGGCGAGCTTTTCGCCGTCGTCGGTGGGAATGACGAGCTCTTCAAAGTCGGAGAGGCCGAACTGCTTGGGGCTCGGCACGTCGTTGCGCGCATTGGCCGGCACGTGGGACGGATAGATGAGGGCCTTCTGCTTGAAGTAGAGCAGGGACGTAAGGACGGCGGCGACACCCTGATTGGTTAGTAAGCGTCTGCAGCACACCAATAAGAGAGAGAAAGGGAGAGAGAGACATACGGTCGATGCTATGGCGGGGAGGCGCATGTACGAGGCGGCCGAGCCGAGGAGCGACACGGTCTGCTCGACGACGCCGCCGCTGCTGGCCGAGGGCTGCGTCATTGCCTTTCTGTCTTTGCTCTTGTCTTTGCAGGCCTTTTTCTGTTTTAGCTCCTTTGGCTGCTTCGGCCGTTTCAGCTGTTTCGGCAGTTTGGGCAGTTTCTGTTTGGCCGGCGATGCGGTGGGAGAGGGAGTCGAGTCGCTGGACGAGGCCGAGGACGAGACGGGAGCATGGAGGTTGATGTGTGCTGAAGCTGAAAGGGCAGAATCGGTGGATGGCCTCGGGTTGGGGCTGCAGATTGGGTTAGTCAGCAAGCGGTAGTGCGTGCTCCGCCATGCGTGCTGCGTGCTGCGTGCTCACCTTTTTCGTCGCATCCAAGCGAGGCCGAACCGATCGGCCAGCACATTCAACTTGAGTCGTTTTGGAGAGGAGCGAGGCAATTGTGTAGCTGGACGGGAGACTGCGTGCCGGGGCTATTGCTGCCGAGAAGCGTCGTGGAGGTGCTGAAGTGCTGAAGAGGAGAGGTGAAGTCGAGGCGCAGGTGAGAGCAGAGACGGCAATGCAAGGCAACCGACAGGGCAAGCGCGGTATGCAGGTTTCTCCTGTGCCTACAAGCGACGACAAAAGTACTCGGTGGGCGATGTGCTCGGCGGGCGGTGCGCTGCAGCAATGGCAGTGAGTTGGCGATACGCTGGCGAAAGCGGGAGAAAGCTGGGAGTAAAAGAGAGGCAGTCGACGCCGAGGGCAAGCAGAATATTAAGGAGAGACGATGGACGACAGACGACAGACGATGGACGAGACGAGACGACGACAAAAGAGCGGAGAGGAAAAGGGCAAGGATTGTCCGTTTTCCGTCCGTTGTCCTGACCGTTTCTTCGTCTGGAGTCTGCAATTGCGGACGCTGCAATCACTCTACGGAGCACGCAGGCATGTGCATGTGCGTCGGTTTCGTTGTTTCGGCCATTTGTGGTCATTTGTGGTTATTTGTGGTCATTAGTGGTCATTTGTGGCCATTGGGGTCGTGCCTTCCCAACACAAGCGCAGTGCCCCTGACTCTTTCCTGTTCCGTCCGACGTCCTTTCTCCTCTTTCAAACACGCTACGGGTCTATGGGCCTGCACCTGCACGAATACGATGCGGTGAGGACGACAAAGGGAAGACTGCAAAGGCTGTCTGCATAAAGTGCTTGCATTCTGCCAGGAGATTCCTCGCTCTTGGATATGGGAATGTGTGGCCAAGGACACTGCACTGCCGCCATGATGCACGCCCAATTTCGTTTGATGAACGGCGCAAGGGAGATCCCCGCAGGGCAGAAGCGAGACAGACACAGAAGGAGCGACTGTGACACACGATGCAAAGAAGAAGGAGCAGCTGTGCAGGCAACCGCAGGCACGAGCACAAACAGAAGGAACTAGCATACTCGTCTGGAAGGAGCGAGCCAGGAACAAACAGTACGGAGTATGGGCAAGAGCTGAGATTTGTCTGCTGACTACCCAGTCTGCCAGTTTAGTGTCTCCTGCTGGATTCTGGCGCTTTGATGCTTCATTTCAGCTGGCATTCGATATTCGATATTCAAGACAAACGATGTGCAAGTGCCCAAGCTGACCAGGGCCAGGACAGACAGCGAGGACGGCAGACAAGCGTCGCGCTGCTGCAAGACTAAAGCATAGTGAGGAGGCCGTGAGTGTGTTGTGCTTTGAAGGAGCTGAAGATGGGAATAAGGAATCCATGTGGCATTTGATATTGAATGATATTGAGATAAGCCCGTGCATGGCACACCTGCTACAGTCTGTGTAACAGAATACGGACTATCTGTCTGTACAGTCAGCAGCGCGAACCGAGCCAGCGCATAAACTTAATTTCTTGATTCGCTGAAATGCGACGATGCGACAGAGATCCGTGTCGCATGCCGTCACGTCGACAGCAGAGTCTGTTTGTTTTTTGTATCTTATTCTTTGTATCTTATCTTATTTTCCTTTGCGACTTTTCTCTGCCACAGCCAATGAAAGCGTACGGAAGCATGAGTCGCGCGAGGACGCGCCGTGCTAAAGGAAGACAGGCTCACAGTGCTCGACTCAGAAGGACTGAGAGGAGGACTAAGAAGACTAAGACTGCGATACAATATTCGCAGTTACGGTTAAGTTAGCGACTTTCAGTTAGGAATTCAAAAATCGCCCAAAGAAGTCTAGAGCCTACTAGGTACCCGGTTTT
>JANSLV010000132.1:0-28034 GCA_029298845.1 Ophiostoma perfectum
TCTTATTTCCTTTTACTTTTTACTTTCTTTTTTTTTCTCCGTGATCCTTCGTGCTCTGGGGCTCGTATTCCCCCCCCCCCCCTAAACATATTCGTTTTCCCCCCCCCCCCCCCCCCCCAAAACCGTTGATGTTGGCCCGTCGGTGAGGGTAGGAGGGAAAGTCGATTTTCAATGTGTGGCATCTTGTCGCTCCCCTGTCGTCGAACCACGTGCCTTCCCGTGGATAGTTGTTCGAGCAACTATGGCATACAGGTACATCCTCGATCGAGACAGCTCAAACCGGTTTGCGAACAGCACAGACCTTAGGTATCTTGAGGCACAATTTGGGATACTCAGAAGATGCATGCCTTCCATTCGACTTGTTTTGCAGTTGCACGTGTTTCGTTCTCAGGCTACATCCGTTTAGACTTGATGCTCATGCGCTCTTATGGCAGCCCTCATGCCCTGGATTGGTCGTTTCCAGATCACACATCTCTCGTGCTCGGACATTACATCATAAACGGAAAACTCAAAAAGAAAAAAAAAAGTCGTCAATTCAATAAAAGCACAAGATCTCATGCTCACACCTTGACTTGTAGCCAAATGGCGGAGATATACCCAAAAAGAATGAGAAAATATGTTAAGAACAATAAAGCGAATGCCCATTTCTGCCGCAGGCAATGATTGGGTAACGGGGGTGTGATAAGAAGTGAAAGTAAACAAAAGAAAAGAAAAGTATAGTAACAGTCGGCCTATCCCAAGAAAATATAAGTGCCCATACCTAGAGCTCCGGTACCAGATAAAAAATAAATAAAAACAAAATAAAAAAAGAAAAGAACGGGCTAGTTGTTCGGGTATCATCTTCGCTCCCGCTAATTGTTTGTTGGTTTTCGGTTTTTTTTGGTCAGTTGTTGGATGAACGAACGTAGACACAGTCGCGAAGATATCCTGATATCACAAAACGACCCTCTTGTAATGCACTGCATCAGATATCTTGGGTTGCGTTCTCATCGCCAAAGGGACTCCGTCCACGCCCGGCAGACGAGCCGCCGATGTCCCTTTGAGATGCCCGCCTTGTGGCCTCCTCGATGACTGCGCTTAGGGTGCTTGTGTTCCGCTTGGCCGATGTTGGCGACGCTGGCTGTGAAGCCTCTGAACCCGACGTCAGTGTCTTTCCTGATGAAGGTGTTGCCGGCGGGTCTGAGAACGGGCCCTGATCCGGGCTTGGTGAGTCCTCGATGATCGTGTAGGTGTTCGACTCGCGGACAGTCTTTGCTAGTGGCGACGACGGCTTGGACTCGGCCTTTTCAGAGGTGATTTCAGTCTTGAGCTTGCTGCCAGCATTGTCTTCTGCGCCACTGTCGTCTGCGGTAGCAGAATCGCTAGCAGAGGCCGTCGACTTCTTAGAGCCCGTGCCGACGCGAACAACGACAGGGCGCACAGGCATCGCTGTCGCCGCGCTGGCGTTGTTAAGGAAGGTAGAGCCAACACTGAAGGTGCTGTTTGCTGAGCTGACGGGGCGCAAGTTGTTGTACTTTTCGTAGTCGACATTTGGGACGGGCGGTGCATAAACACCGGGGCCGAGGTTGCTTGGTGACTTTAGGTTGACCATGGTAGGCTTGATACGCATGCCTGTCTGCGGTGGCGGTACAATAACGGCATTCTTTCCGTAAATGGTAGAGGCAATGCTGGAGCGTGGGGCGTATGATGTGCGAGCGTAGGATGTCCGGTCAGTGAAAGCAGAGTAGCCTGAGTAGGTTGAGTCGCGCAAGTCGCCGGGGACAAAGAAGTGCTGCTCCTCCGTGCCGGGAGTGCCCGCCTGGGAGCTGATAGCAATCGGAATTGGTGGCACAGGGGGGACAAGAACGGTTGGTGAAGTCGGAGGCGCACGGTTCGTGACACCTGGAATGTAGGCGATCTGAATGATGTTTGAGGCTCTTGTGAGAACAGTTGAGGCAATCGAGTGAACGGTGTGTGTTGATGCGCGCTGATTTCTGCGGGTAGCAAAGGACTGGCTGGCATCCATCTGCTGGCTGTACTCGGCATCCTCCTCCATCTTGGAGATCTGCTGTCTCTTGGCCTTGATGCAGAATTTCCAAATCAAGTACGTCACAACGGCAATCAGGGCAACACCGCCAACGACACCGCCGGCAATAGCACCGGTGCTTGAGGAAGAGCTAGACGACTTGGTGCTAGATGTGGGAGAAGACAGATCCTTTGCGCAGTATGCCTTTGGGCATTCTGTGCAGACCAGCGGCACGGTAACCTGGCAACTTTGGCCCTTAGGACAGGTGGGACAGGTAGGGGCCGAGTCGGGACATGTTGCGCAATCTTGTCTGGCGAAAATGACGCGCGAGGAATCTGAATGAAGCGTTTGGTTAGCATGCAAAAAGGCATGAAGTCAGAATGGGGATACGGGAGAGCAGACATACCTTCCTCGAGCGTTCGGCTGGGGGAGAACCGTAAGCCGTCCATGTTGACTTTGGTTGATGGCCTTGGTTGACAACGTGCAGTTACCCGGCTTGATATTCGTCACGATGACACAGGTCAGGTCGAGTCGGAAATGGCGTATACGAGGGAATCAGAGCGATCTGGATGCCGATATGATACAGTGATAAGAGGTGCAGAAGAGAGAGCACTGCTCGTATAAAGATGCGTAGACGAGGATGAGGATTGGAATGTGTATGACGCGGTTTCGTAGACGGTCGTGTAAAGGGAATGTCGCGCGAGCTGACTGGAGAGAGTTGCGAAATAAATGCGATTGTATCCAAAAAGTTGAAAGCTTATCCAAGCCAAGGCAATGCGGTCAATGATCGATGAAGCACAAGCGGCAAGATACGACGAGATGACGAAAGCGCAAGAAAGCCAAAAGAGTCGTCGGAGTCGAGGGAGCCACAAAAGGAGGCAAGAAGAAATGAAGGAATGGATTCGAGACTAGCTCCGAGGAAGAACGAAAGGAGATAGCAAACAGTGAACGAGATGATGAACAAGAGCGACAGAGAAGCGCAAGACGAGAGACGAAAGACGAGAGATAAACGAAAGGCGAGAGAGTCGGAAGGGGTAACGAGAGACAAAAGATGATTGATTTCTCAGATATTCATCACAGCCATGAAGGACGTGTAAGGATGATGTTGGCGACGAGGAGAAAAAGGAACAAAGCGACAAGAGATATTCAAAAGGAAGAAAGGATGAGGAAGAGAGAAAGAGGGTTTGGGTAAGGAAGTGAGGGAACGAGGAGATGAGAGGAGCGAGCGTTGGCGATGTGCGGCTGTTTGTTTCCTGCGTGGAAGAGGAAAGGAAAGAGGAGCCAGGAACGGAACAGGCAAGCGGCAGCGGTTGACAAATGGGGGAACGGGCGGCCACGGCAGGTACGAGGGCCTAGAGTGAACGAAAGGAGAAAGAACGACCCTCTGAAGATTTGCAATGGGGAAGGACTCAAGGAGGGTGTGGGCCTTTTGCGACTGTGAAGGACAGGGCAGGAGGCAGGAGCGATGGAGAGGATGGAAGAACAAAAGAATGGAAGAACAATGGAGGAGGAAGGGAGAGCGCATCCCTGTCCTGCCTGGTTCGAATGTGTTCGCAGGGGTTATGGGATACGACGCAGTGCATGGCAAGCCTGTAGTGCGAGGTTGACAGACGAGTGCAGTCAGTACCTTTCGAAATATCAAGGAGGCCCGGAAGGAAGCCAAGACAGATGAGCAGATTATTGCCGGGAGGCAGGAACCTTCACCAACCCTGCAAAACTACGAGTACGATAGTGCATGTGTCTGGGACATCGAGAGGGAGGAGAGCGACTTGTGTACAGGCAGATGCGGATGTGGTGTGTAAAGTATCTTTGTATACGACCAGGGTCCATAGTACATTGCATCTTACCTGCCACTTGTGGATTATCACGCACCTTCCCAAACAACGGCGCGACCAGTCACTGGCCAGGAAGCCGGCTTGCCTAGCTCTTTCCTTACGAGCACGAGCTCCGTATTTGAATAGACTTTAGGCGTAAGGATACAGAATTATGCAGAATCTTACTCCCACTTACGGAGGTGTGATACCCATAGCTTATGCCACAGCTGACGAGCCAACGCGCTGAAAAGAATGGAAACGACACAAAATCAGAGCAAACCACGCACTAGGGTGCGAGGGTGTGCATGGTTTTCGAGTGGATAAAGGCAAGAAACGGGACTAGTCCTAGGCCAGGGGTAAGGCAAGGGAAGGAAACAACGGACGATGGAGATGAAAGGGATAGGCTACAGAGAGGCAGAGAGGAAGGAGCGAACAGCAAACAGTGGGCTGAAAGGGGCAGAGCTTGTACAGGGTACATATGCGTCTGCACCTCCCGCGTATCCCTGTGGCGATATGATAGTGGCCACCTCCGGTTAGCGAAAGATGGTCTACTATATGCGTAAAATGCAGTGGTACCGAGTACATACGCTAAATATCTCTTCGCAGGGTGTGGGTCTAGAACCCATTTTGCGTGTGACGACGCACGCCGTGCAAGGCAAAGGGCTGGGAGAATGGGAAAGGCGCCCTAAAGCATAGTGGTCTCTACGGAGCACGGCGGACATCTGTTAAATCTGCCAATGCCTGCGCCAATATGCCAGTAAATGAAAGTGTCTATCTGGACGCTGAGTTCGAACGGAGGAAAAGCGCTATTGTGCATACATCGTAAGATATCTTACCACCAGCTTGGGGTGGCTTGGCAGTTGTTTTAGTGGTTTGGCGATGCTGGAGAACGGCAGATGGCAAGATGAGAAACCTCCGAAGGAAACAGAACACAAAGTAAAGAGGAAAAGAGGGAGTAACAAATCATCGTGCAGATACGATACATGAGTGGTATTGCATCTCCTTGGCTCGGGTCGGATACATCTTGCTCATTAATGTAACAAAGCCAGATGTCGCGCAGCCTGTTGAGCCTTCGAGGTCGTGTCAATCAACGGACAATAGTTAATGAGACGGAGGCGGACTGGCCAATGCGCGTGTGTTGCTTGATACTTGGCTTATTACCAATCTCAGGCGTCTCATGCACGTAGAAAGAGTGCAGGATATCAAGATGCAAAGACGACCACCACATCCGTGTGTGTCGATGGCCTGGTCTGGATCTCTGGATCGTCCAAGTGAGCGACTTGTGCATCGTACAGAGTAGAGAAATACAATCAGACATGTCCTTATCAAGCACAGGTTGGGTTGGCAAACATGAAACTCATAAATAACCCTCGGGTAGATTGATGCCGATCGTGCCAATCATCGCCAAAGAAAGCAAGTGATTTCTTCGGCGAGCCTCGCTGCTGGGAGTCGCTGCTAGGAGTCTACGAGTATCGTACTCCGTGGGACGGCATGGCCGCACGCGTTTGCCGTTTCAGTGACATTTCACGTGTGCCCCTGCGTTCCTCTCCTCCGTACCTCGTATGTTACGGTCGATCAAGGCTGAGACGTCGATATGAGCTGGGAAGAAGCAGGGCTCCGTTTTGCTTCGATATTGTCGTTTTAAACTGCTCACATAGATCTCACATGTCTGTCTGCTTGCCAGCGTAGTCAGTCTGTGCTGTTATGCATGTCATGGTTATATCTAGTTCAGAGTTTGAGACTACAACGTTATCGCTGGGGGCATAGTTCATGGCAAGGCAATATGAGATCTTGTAAAGAGAGTGACTTAATCGCAGAGTGAAAAGCTGTTCGTAGCCCAGAAGTCCGTATATCCTTTCGAAACCGGTCTACAGCCGGCCTACCCGCCCTGCGCCGGCGAGCACGGCAGCTTCTGGTTCAAATCATACGAGTGAAGCCAAGGACGACTATCGAAGCATAGAATAATGCATGCAGCACTACCATGGCGTGCGTACAACTGGAAATATTTGTTGTCACCTAGCGGCGGTTTGCTGTTACATATTTATACGTATGCTTATGTACATAGTAGTCATAACCTATCTTCGTGCAAGACCATATTAAACGAGAGTGACGTCCTAGTTGCGTTTTACTGTTACGACATGACACTTGAAACAGGGAATGCCAGGACGCCATACATGTCATAAATCGAGTAGGGCCAGTATGTAGCAGAAAGGTAATATAATATATCAAAGAAAGGGAGACCTCAACACTGTACCGCTCTAACTCGGAGAAATTCAAGTCAGCTTGCACTGCTTTCGTTGAAGGGAATACATGATTGCAATTAGTAGCACCTGAGGGATTGATAAACAAGGAGGTAATGATTATATCTTACCAACGAGTAAATAAAGGCCTACTTCAGAGCAAATATAGGTGGCATACGCGGCCTCATGTAGGGGTTAGGGATGAGCTCCTGGAGGGGCGAAAGACAGCAAACCCAAGTGGGTGCGGGTGCTGGTGACGTATATCAATGAATATTGGGATAAGGTTCGGTAGTTTGAGCCAACGACGTTTTCTTGTTTGGGGTCCACGATGTTCCTGAGCTGACTTTGAGAAATATATCCTCTCCACCAGGGAGACGGCACAAAACACGCCATGCATACGAGACTCCATGTGCTGCACTTGAAGCACGGCATCGCTAGCCTATTGCTATCAAGTCGATGGCCTTGTGCGGACTTCGGAAAGGGCGAGCATCGCAGCAACAGTGAGAGCTGTGCTCCAGCTGAGCCGAAGTGTGTCGCTGTATGCAAACCGTAAAGCTGAGTCTTTTGCTGTTCCTTTGACATCTACTGTTTAGCATGTGCATGTAGATGCCCGCTGGGAGTCATACATTAGACTGTGTTTGGATGCCGACGATTTTGTACATCGTTCAGCGTCAGCTTGCTCATATGCTGTCTGGTTGCCATTTCCCCTACACAAGCAGGCTTTAGTTCTGATGTAGTCTGTATTCTACATAGTGCAACTTCGTTGTTTACCAATTTTCGTGTTACTGGCTCTGTGAATGGTATCGGCTCGACTGTGAGCTGTATAAGCCGAGCGTTCGGCGTAGAAGACCACGGTTAACAAACCTAAGCCGTTTGGACTAGGTGATGAGCACCGTAACACTCACATCCCTCTTGAAGTGAGGCCATCCCTCTTGAAGTGAGGCACTAGTAGACACTTATTGGCTTTTACAGATATAAACAAGCGTCCCACAACTAGGAGGCAATGCATGACTCTGTGTGATAGTGATGGTTATTATTCGACTCGATCTTACATAAACTAAACACCGCTGGCAGGCTGCTTCTCAATGAACCTGATTATAGCACCATATACACTCTCCGGATCATCAACAGGAGACAAGTGCCCAGATCCAGGGATGACTTGCAGTTCGGCGCCGGGGATTTGTTCCACAACACCGGCCCGCACACGCGCCAACGGCTCCACGATGTCCTTTTCGGCAGCAAGGACCAGCACAGGTATGGTGGCGACTTGCTGATGCTGTGAAGCCTCTCCAGGATGTGGCCCAGCTGGTGTAGAAAGGGACGTCGCCGTCACATCTTCGGCCATGGCATATGCCGGCCATGCAGCACGGGCCCACGTGTTTCCGCGGATCATATCTTCAACGAGAAAGCTCGGAAGCTCCTTGGCCTCCCTAAACGATTCGGTCAACACGTTGCGAGCAACAAATGATGCCGACTCTGAGTTGTCATAAGCACGGAGCTGCTGCTCTTGCATGTCAGGCGGTAGCTGCATGGACGCCGCCGGTGCCGGGCTGGCCAGTACAGCCCCGAGCAAGCGCATGCCTGTTTCGGTCCGTCTCAGAGTGTCGGCCACAACCTGGGCAACCTTTGCACCCATAGACAAGCCGACGAGTACAATCCGGTCGCTGATAGCCTGGCCCCGGTGGTATTGTGTGAGCACGTCGACGACGTCATTGGCAAGATCGTGAATAGAGTAGGCAGCGGCATCTGCGGGCCCCGTCGAGAGGCCCCAGCCGCGAAAGTCAACAGATACTGTCTGGAATCGGCCCGGGCTATAAGCGATGCGGGATGCCACTCCATCCCAAGTCCGCGTTGAGCCGCCCCAGTAGTGGAGGAAGACGACGGTTGTCGGAGCCGGCGAGACCGAGAGAGAGACGTGTATTTTGACGTCCTTATCGGCAAGCTGCACAAAATCACTCCGAAACGTAGCCATGTTGAAATAGTAATAAACGCAACTCTTTTCTAGTTGGCAAGTATCGACGTGGGCGTGCCTCAAGACTTTTCCATAGATATCGACGCTCGTCTTGACGATCCTTACATATATATACCGGGAGGGCTATCCTGGCTATCTGGGTAATGACAATAATGTGCCTCGGAATCAGCGGATATCGTGCTTACTTGCCTCTCATGCCTTCTTTCAAACCCCGTGATGATTCCACATGGTGTCGCTTCATATTCGGACAGAACGTCTGGTTGTGCCGTTAACCCGCGAGCACGTGATGCGCTCGCACGTTAGCAACTCCCATCATAGGCTCGGTCAAATCGCCGTATGATGTGTCTATGCAACCTCCGTATATTTTGGAGCGAATCATAGTGTAAACTGTCACTAGTACTCCCCCAATATCACTATGCTCAGTACGAGTACATATTTACTTCGTTGCTTATGTGCAAGTGAGGTAAACGCAATATATAAGCATACAAGCAAGATACAAGCGGTACAGTGGTACCAGTGAGCCACTTGGGTGAAGGTAGTCTGACCAATAGACAAGCACAGAGAAGGCCCATATTTGTTTCAGAGTAGAGTAGAGCCTGTTTTGAACAAGTACGAGTACATGTCGAGATTACAAACAGGTACGTATCTCTCGATGTCTGGACGAGTGCTTCTGCCTCACAATACTCCGTATGTTTATGCTTATTTCCCGTCGCTACTCGACATGCTTATTGACAGTCACGACTTCTGTTGTTCCGCATGATCCTATACGCGCTTTATCTGATCTCTGCCGCTGCAACTTGCACCGCCACGACTGCTGGAGGAACTAATACGGATAGTTTAAAAATGGGTCGGTCGCTCAATATCCACTGCCACGCGCCCGACTTCTATTTTTAGACCGTATGATCTTCCATCTCGGAGTATTCAATATCTAACAACATCGATCTTGACCGTGAATTATCAATGAGGGATCGCCGACTAGATAGCGATGGTAAAACGATGATAGCTGCACACCTCTTTCCTTTTCTGCTACATGCGCCTGGTGTGCAATGCAATACCATGATCTTCGAGTCGCCCAAGCCCGGCTGCGTGCCTCTAGCGAATGTGACCACAGCATCGACAACATCGACGGCAGGAAAGCATGTGCAGCCGTGGGCGGTCAAGGCTGTAGAGCTGCAGCTTACGAGAGCCCCTGGCAGTTTGGTTTGGACGCCCAGTATGCCCGGCCGTTGATTGCCATAGGGTATGCCGATTCCAACCACGTCGACGGCTGGCGGCAATCGAGACGGAGACAGAGCTCCGGGATCAAGTAGATCATACCATGATAGGAAAGCCGTTCTAGGTGTTAGACGTTAGACAGTAAAGCTGTAGTCTCTCGTTTCAACCCCCGCATTTGATTGAATGCGTACTTATGTTATACAACTCAGTAGCGCAACACATCGAAGAGGCAAATGTGCATTACTCAGGAACCATACCTGCGTCATAGCTACGTAATTGCATTGATTGATCCATGGGGATTCAAATCATTTATTTGATACGCTGTATATAAGGCTGGCTGTCTCGCGTTTAGTTGTGATGTTTTCACGTAGCAACAACCACAAAAACACTCACCATGGCTACTTCACGTATTGCAAATCTCGCTCAGCAGAGCTTGGGGCACGACGGTAGCTCCTTGACTCAACAGGACGTCAGCAGCTACACCGAAACCGGCGATGCGCACCTCACAATGAAGGCCCTCACGTGGCAGGGCAAAAACAACGTCCAGGTGCTCGATATGCCACGGCCAGTGATTCTAGAACCCCGGGACGTCATTCTCAAGGTGACTGGCAGTACCATCTGTGGCAGTGACCTGCACTTGTTCCATGGTATGATATGCCCCGGTATTGCATTGTATCTGATACGCCACGTACTAATGTTCAATTACAATGTTAAGGCGCGGTTGCCCAAATGCAGCCGAACGACATCTTGGGCCACGAGTTTTGCGGCATCGTCGACGAGATCGGCCCTGAGGTGAAGGGAATCAAGAAAGGCGCTCGCTACGTCGCCTCTTTCCAGATTGCCTGCGGAGATGTATGTTGTAGAGTCCCCCATTCGCACAGGGAGTGAAGAGCTAGTCTAACGTTGCAGTGCTTCTTTTGCAAGCAGAAGCTCTCGTCCCAGTGCGAGCGCACAAACTCGAGCTCGACCCAAAAGGCGCTCTATGGCTCCCAGACGGCTGGTATTTTCGGCTACTCACACTTGACTGGTGGTTTTGCCGGCGGCCAGGCGGAGTACGTGCGTGTGCCCTTTGGTGATGTGAATCTGCTGCCCATCCCCGACGCCATCCCCGACGAAAAGGCATTGTTCCTGTCTGATGTCCTAGTGACGTCCTACAATGCGGTCAAAGATACCGCTGTGTACCCCGAGGACGACGTCGCCATATTCGGCGCTGGGCCCATCGGCCACATGGCGGGCATCTTTGCGCTGCGCGAGGGGGCCAGCAAGGTCATCTTTGTCGACACGCAGCCGCGTCTCGATTTCGTGAAAGGGAGATGGCCTAGCGACGCGGCGGAGAAGCTGGTACTGGTGGACTACAAGAAGCTCAGCTTTGGCATCACGAACAAGGAAACGGTTGTCAGCAAGCTGAAGGACCTGTGCGGCGGTCGTGGCCCGGACGTCGCGATCGAGTGTGCCGCAGGCGAGTATGCAAAGGGGTGGGTCCACTGGCTGGAAATGCAAGTCGGCGCCGAGACCGACACGAGCGAGATCTTGAACGAGATGATCGAAGGCGTGCGCAACTACGGCCGCGTGGGCGTGACCGGTGTCTACACTGGATATGTAAGAGAAGACCTGAAGATAAATACCCCATCCCCATTCTAAGAGGAGCACTTTGCTAACATTGCGGGCGTCTGGCAGACCAACCACTTCAACATCGGCTCCCTGATGGAGCGCGGCGTTCGTCTCATCGGCAATGGTCAGGCCCCTGTCCACAAATACTGGAAGGACCTCCTGGCGCAAATTGAATCTGGCGAACTAGACCCTCTTCAAATGGTGTCGCACCGGTTCCGGCTGGAGGACATGGAGAAAGTGTACCATTCGTTTGACGCCAAAGAGGACTCTATGCAGAAGGTCTTTGTCGAGACGAAGTTTTCGCTGCCCAGAGAACCTGGCACCCCGGAGCTGACAACATACGAGTCAGCTTGAGAGCAGCCGCCAGGAAGCATTATGCTTGAGGTCATTCGTTCTTCAGTATCAACAATCACATTCGGCTTATACGACGTAATTAAAACAAAAAAAAAAAAGGCAAAACTTTCAAAAATAAACATCCATCAATCGAAGCAAACCATCTACCAAGAACAATGTAATTAAAGACGCCCACATGTACTCCACCGCTGAAATAACGAGATGCTTGGGTTAGTTTGCCGTTCTAAGATACCTGACATGATGTGACAGCAGCGAGTGAGTTCGTCTTTTGACTTTGCAAGACCCTTCTCAAGCCCAGTAGAGCCTAGGGTGAGCACTAGCCATAGGTCTGCCTCTGCTGTATGCTTTTCAGCCTTTCGGTGGAGTGTTCCAATATCTGACGCAGTAGTGGCTGCAGTAGTGGTGACTACGGTGAGGTGACGGTAGAAAAAGAGGTAATCAAGTCAGTCTCACCTGTCGTGAGAGGCTAGATGGGACAGGGTCTAGAGGCTCGCGGCCGAATCTGGGCCAAAGGGCAATGATATAAGATACGAGTACGAAGTATACACTCTCAGCACAACATTGTGCCGAGGCGATGTGGACGCCGTACGCCGTACGTGAGACACTTGTGAGATGCATGCACACGATTTAAGTAGACGGAGTCTACAGCGTTGTATGCGAGGATACGGAGTAGTTTACGCCGCCTGTACTTTGATTAGGATGGGGCTTGCTGTATGATCAAAGAAATACCGATCAGAGCCAGACAGCTTTCAGTTTATGCAGTCCTTGTCAGTGTCTTCTTCATCTCTTCTAAATTTCTTCTTTGCAAAGTGATCCTCACCGGCTACCCCTGGAGCACCCTGCCGTGCATCCACATTCCAGCCAAGTGGAAGGACGAACTTGTTTCGTCTTAATCCAAGGTTTATTCCAGTGTACTTGCAAGTATTCATGTATCATGGCACTCCTGTACATATCATTGGGCGTGGTATTTGTCGGTGCTGTGCATGTGGAGATGCCTCCTTATTGACTCTGAGCGGCAGTGACGTCGTCTGTCCAAGGCTGCCCCGTCTGCGAATTATGCCAAAATTACAGTCACTTGGCCTGCCTGCCCTGATCAAGCACACGGCAGACGTATTCAGTTCGCACGCCTTCATGCTCCTTAACCGTGCTGGGCAGAGTACAGCGGCTGCTCATGCCGCGTCCCACCCTCTACGTGTCGCACAACTCTGTTCGTATGTGTCCCATGCTTCTACCAGCTAGCGCTTCCGTCTTTCTTTCCAGCTTCATCGCATCTCCTTCGTTCATTCTCTGTCTTGCCTCCCACGTAGCATCCCATTGATAAACGCTGCTTATACGAAGAGCCATTCGGATCGGCCTCCTGCGTCCTCGGCGGCTCCTTTCTGCATGTCGAAGAAAAACTCTTTTGTGGCTGACGCTTTCCTTCCTTGAGTGTTTTCTATTCTGGTACATACCCGTATATTTACTCCGTACTCTGTACATCTTATTGCTGTGCATACGGAGTATGCCTGGGCCAGCACATCCTTGCCATTTCATACGTTGTACAGCAGTACAATGTACTAATACGATGTGCTTGGTCCCACAGCCCACAGCCCACCGCACACAGTCCACACAATGTCCACCTCTGCTAAAAAAAGCTCCTTCCCCCGCCCCGCCCCTTCCCTGGAACACCCAACGGGCCCCACATCCCTTACACACATGTACCTCGCCCACCAGTCCGCCATACGCTGTGTACAACAAGCTTACCTAAAAGCACGCCCTGAGCTAAGCCACCAGCACCACTTTTCTCTACGTAGGCTGATGTCTAACATTCCTGACTTGTATTTCTGCCTCAGTTGTCCGTCCAGCCTCTCACGCTCTGGCTCATGCTCGCCCAGCTTCATGCCCTCTGTTCTTTCCCTATTTGCTAGCAGGCTCTCTGTGCCTGGCATTCCTGCCGTTTTTATTTCTTTCCTGACACTCGCTCTTTCCCACTCTCCAGCACCTCCTTCCTTGTTTGTCTTGCTTCTCCCAAACACAACTGCATCGAGAATATCAGCATCGCCATTACAACTTCTGGCCTCTTTGCTTCTTCTTCCCTACTCATCTCTCCCACAGGTGTGCTCATTGTACGGTGTTCTCTTCGTCTCCTTTCGTCTCCTTTCTTCTCCCCCGCTTTGTAGTCGTCTGTTGACAGGGCTGCAACCGGAACACAACTGGACCCTTGTTCTTTTTCTGTTTCTTTTCCCTTTTTGTTGTTTCCCCTTTGTTTGGGGTTAATAAGATACTACTACGAGTACCAGCTCCATGCTCCTTGCTCCACGCCCGGCCATTTGATCATCTATTTGATTCCGTTTATTTTTACTTTTACGAGACGGACACGCCTATCCTCCTCCTTTTCATCCTTCAATCAAATCCTCAGCAGCAGGCCCAGCCGCACCTTGGTAAATACCCTTCCCCCCTTCTCCCACACCCGACGCAACGCAGCACAGCCTGAGAGCCAACAAAACCTGCCCTGCCCCCTACCGCAACCTCGCCTCTGTCTCCCATTTCTCGTTTCATCTTCCCTGTCCTCTGCCAACTTCCTTCTTCACTTTATTTGGTTTCCCTTTTATCCTTTCCTTTTCTCTTCCGCTTTTTATTTTCCTCTCTCCCTAAACAGGAACCGCCTCACGATCGTTCATCACCACTAACTGTCGCCAGCTCTGTTGCCGGCTTTTGACGTCGTTCGTGTTCAGCCTCATATTTCCGCAACTGGATAATCTGTTCTTTTTAGCGACTTTTTACCAGGTTATCATCACGACTCACGACTTGGCATCGAACTGCTACATCTATACACACTTTCCCGACTCCCTTCTACGGCGGCACATATTTTCTTCCATTTCTATCATTCGTCTCTTGTCGCGATCTCCTCCCGTTCTTGACTCGTTTTCTTTAATTTTCTCCTCACCCGGCCATCCAAGATGGCGTACAACAGCCACGGCCAAGGGGACTACGACGGCCACAATATGCAGGAGCTTCCTGCTGCCAGTCAGGTAGGCAAAGCAACCCGGACATCAACAGCATGCCGTCGATTCCATCAAAGCTAACCTTGACTTACAACAGTACCACCTGCCGCCGCAAGACGACAACGAAGAGGTTCAGCACTCGCTGCTCACTCAAGGCTCTTCACACTACGACCATGACCACCTCGGCCCTGGCAATGCCGGCGTGCGCCCCGAATCAACATACAGCCTGACAGAGTCGTATGCTCCCGGCGCCCAGTCGACCATCCGCGGCGCTGCCCCCTCTCCCTTCCAGAATGACACTGGCCTCTCCAGCGGCGCCTACCACCCGGACCCATACGGCGGCTTCGGTGCTGGGCGTCCCCAGTCCACCCTCTCCATGGGCGGTGACATGGACGACGGCTTCTACCGCCGCCAGCAGCAATCCTCGGGCGGTGGCCTCAAGCGCTACCCGACCCGTAAGGTCAAGCTGGTGCAGGGCTCCGTCCTCAGTCTGGAGTACCCCGTGCCCAGTGCCATCCGCAACTCTGTGCAGCAGAAGTACCTCGAGACCGAAGCCAACCACGACGAATTTTACAAGATGCGCTACACAGCCGCCACTTGCGACCCGAACGACTTCACACTCAAGAACGGCTACGATCTGCGGCCGCGCATGTACAACCGCCATACCGAGCTGCTGATTGCCATCACATATTACAACGAAGACAAGGTCCTCGTGGCCCGTACGCTCCACGGTGTCATGCAGAACATCCGTGATATTGTCAACCTGAAGAAGTCCACATTCTGGAACAAGGGTGGCCCGGCATGGCAGAAGATCGTCGTCTGTCTTGTCTTTGACGGTCTTGACAAGGCCGACAAGAGCGTGCTGGACGTGCTCGCCACTATCGGTATCTACCAGGATGGTGTCATCAAGCAGGACGTTGATGGCCAGGAGACCGTTGCCCACATCTTCGAGTACACCACCCAGCTGTCCGTTACTCCCAACCAGCAGCTCATTCGCCCCGTCAACGACGATTCCTCCACCCTACCCCCTGTCCAGTTCATCTTCTGTCTGAAGCAGAAGAACAGCAAAAAGATCAACTCCCATCGTTGGCTCTTCAACGCTTTCGGTCGTATCCTGAACCCCGAGGTGTGCATTCTGCTCGATGCCGGTACCAAGCCCAGCCCCAAGTCTCTGCTTGCGCTGTGGGAGGGTTTCTACAACGACAAGGACCTCGGTGGTGCTTGTGGTGAGATTCACGCCATGTTGGGTAAGGGTGGCCGGAAGCTCCTCAACCCGCTCGTTGCTGTCCAGAACTTTGAGTACAAGATCTCCAACGTTCTTGACAAGCCGCTCGAGTCTGCGTTTGGTTACGTTAGTGTGTTGCCCGGTGCCTTCTCTGCATACCGCTTCCGTGCCATCATGGGTCGCCCCCTCGACCAGTACTTCCATGGTGACCACACACTGTCTGCCATCCTGGGCAAGAAGGGTATTGAGGGCATGAACATTTTCAAGAAGAACATGTTCTTGGCCGAGGATCGTATTCTCTGTTTCGAGCTAGTCGCTAAGGCGGGCCAGAAGTGGCATCTGTCGTACATCAAGGCCGCCAAGGGCGAGACTGATGTCCCCGAGGGTGCCGCCGAGTTCATCGGCCAGCGTCGTCGTTGGCTGAACGGTTCGTTTGCTGCCAGTTTGTACTCGCTGATGCACTTCGGCCGCATGTACAAGAGTGGTCACAACATCATCCGCATGTTCTTCTTCCATCTCCAGCTTCTCTACAACATCACCAACGTCCTCTTCACCTGGTTCTCTCTCGCTTCCTACTGGCTCACGACGTCCGTCATCATGGATTTGGTCGGCACTCCCTCTGTCGCGTCCAATACGTCCTCGGAGCACCATGCCTGGCCTTTTGGCGACACTGCCACACCGCTGATCAACTCCATCCTCAAGTACCTCTACCTGGCCTTTGTCATTCTGCAGTTCATTTTGGCACTGGGTAACCGGCCTAAGGGTTCCAAGTACACCTACGTGACGTCCTACATTGTCTTCAGCTTCATTCAGGCTTACGTCCTGGTCCTCTCCGCGTACCTTGTGGTGCAAGCCTTTGCCAAGCCAATCGACGAGCAGATCCAGACCGACAACGTCAAGGATTTCCTGGGCAGCGTGTTTGGTGCAAATGCCGGTGCTGCTGGTGTCATTATCCTGTCTTTGTTCGCTATCTACGGTCTCTACTTCCTGGCATCGTTCATGTACCTCGACCCATGGCACATGTTCCACTCGTTCCCCTTCTATCTGGTACTGATGTCGACCTACATCAACATCCTGATGGTCTACGCATTCAACAACTGGCACGATGTTTCGTGGGGTACCAAGGGTTCGGACAAGCAGGAGGCCCTGCCGTCTGCACAGATTACCAAGGGCGAGAAGGACGAGGTCGTTGTGGAGGAAGTCGACAAGCCGCAGGAGGATATCGACAAGCAGTTTGAGTCTACGGTCAAGCGTGCCCTCGAGCCGTACAAGGATGAGGAGAAGCCTGAGCCCAAGGACATTCAGGACTCGTACAAGTCTTTCCGTACGATGCTTGTCGTGCTGTGGCTCTTCTCCAACTGTCTTCTGGCAGTGCTCTTGACGAGCGACAACTTCGACAACATTGGCCTTGGTCAGACGACAACCACCCGGACGGCCTGGTTCTTCAAGTTCATCCTGTTTGCAACCTGCTTCCTGTCCATTTTCCGGTTCATCGGTTTCGTTTGGTTCCTCGGCAAGACCGGTCTCATGTGCTGTATTTCCCGCCGCTAAGCGCATGCGCACTACATGGCAGCAGCAGACTACCCGGGCCATTGATGGTTGTCCCCGGCGGCCAGCTATGCAAAGGCGGAGGTGTGGTGTGCAGAAGAGAAAAATATATGGGCATGGGATCCTGGCGTTTTCGATGTTTGAAATCAGACTCCTCTGATTTCTAGTTTTGATATTTAATATCTTGTTGATTTTTGTTACTGTTTTGGGGGTTGTATACCATTCCAGTCTACTCAGTTTTTGGATGCTGATAGTTATCCTTTGATCTTGCACTTCTATCTTGGCCTTTTCTCCTCCTGTTGTTTCTGTCATTTCTTTTGTTTACAAGTAACACATACAAGCGAGCAGCATTTGCATTTTGTCTCGGGCTAGTTCTTTTTTTGATAGTATCTATAACTGCGATATCTACATCAACGGCCCCTTGAAATAGCTTCTGATGTGCTTCTAAATCGAAAGTTTCTAAATGCCTTTTTTCTCGACATTAGTAATCGTATCTTATGTGTAGCATGATTGATGTCGAGTGGCGACCCTTACATATAGATGACTAATAATCCAGGAACCGTCCAATTCTCTGACCTTCTCGAGGCAGAGGAACCCCACCTACGGCATCGGAGCCTTAACTAGCACGCCAGCCCATACACAGCATCATCGACAAGCAGGCGTAGAAAACATCCTTCGACGGCCAGCCTTTTCCAGCCTCAGCAACGCGCGCATTCTCTTTTCCTCTGCCAGCGTACACTGCCGATCTGATTCTACGCGATTACCCCGCCCACCCCTCCGTTTCTCTCTTCGAGTATCCTCTGTCATACTTCGCGCCCGACTGTCGTTTCGAGCCCCGGCCACGATACCCAGATACCGACCGCTTCCCTACCTCGTCGATCACCCGAAGCCACCCAAACGTGATCTTGCCCGAGCCTTGGTGTGCCCATATACACAATGTTGAAGATCTGGTCTATGGTAAGCCCCTGTGTACTGTACGAGATATCGGTACGAGTGCCTTCGCTGACGATGATGCCTGTTTAGAAAAAGGAGCAGCAAAAGGCTGAGAATGCCGAAGGCGCAGCTGCTGGTGCCGGCGGCGCTGCAGGGCCCCGGAAGAAGAAGGTCACGGCGGCGCAGCTGCGCGTGCAAAAGGACCTGTCGGAGCTCTCGCTCGGCTCGACGATGCGCATCGACTTCCCCGACCCCGACGATATCCTCAACTTTATCCTGACCATCGAGCCTGACGAGGGCATGTACCGCGACGGCCACTTTACGTTCAAGTTCCACATCAATGCCAACTTCCCGCACGACCCGCCCAAGGTCGAGTGCCAGCAGAAGATCTACCACCCCAACATTGACCTGGAGGGCAAGGTGTGCCTCAACATTCTGCGCGAGGACTGGAAGCCTGTCCTGAACCTGAATGCCGTCATTGTCGGCCTGCAATTTCTGTTCCTGGAGCCCAACGCATCGGATCCGCTGAACAAGGAGGCGGCTGAGGACCTGCGGGGGCACCGGGACATGTTCAAGCGGAACGTGCGGACGGCCATGGCAGGCGGTGCAGTGCGCAATGAGCGCTTCGACAAGGTGCTGGTCAACCGCAACGATGGCGCTGGGTCTTCTGGGAGATAGTTGACACCCCTCAAGCGGCAGCGTGCACAGAAGAGTGCCAACGCACCAGGTGCCACCCGTTGATGTCCATGGACGAGCGGTTTGCACGAGAGGAGCAGGAGTACAGCGTGAACAAAAAGGCATACCGGAGATGGTGCGAAGAGAAACTCCTTGCCGTCTCTGGCCGCCGCTGCGTTTGTTCACGGGTTGGTTTCGTATCTGCTTACGCAGTTTTCACGCTCATGATGTCCCTCGCATTTTTCCTATCAGTTGTCTCGCTCACGTTTGTCCTATTTACTTTTACAGTTTTGTATTTTTTACGCCGTGTTTTCTATTCCCATGCACATCATCATTATCGAGCGCATATCCTTTCACGCCTCTGGTCCTGTTACCTGTCTTGTCTGTCGCCTCTGCCCTCATCGTCCCCCCCGTGTCTCGAAGCGGCTCTCAACCGAGGCCGACTAGATAGTATAGCATTGTTTTCTAGAGTGTGCCACATAGCTAGAGCAGTACTAGATATCGTATCTCACAAATCCAACACGCAACCCCAACCAAGTGTACTGTTCCCGGCACTCTACCCGGACCCATGTGGCAGATGCGCTATTAGGGTGCGCAGGATTCCGTGCTCTGTACGGAGTAGCTACTCGATAGCACACGCCCCGCTTCAGCATGTATGCATCACATACGACGTACGACGTCTGTTTCGTTGTCTGGTTGGTGTGCGGAGCATGGTACGGGGTACGGGAGTTGTTCCTGCTTGCTCTACTTGTGAGAGCTAAAAACGTGACGGCGGGTGTTGTTGTGATGTGCCGCACTTTTCTGTCGTGCACACCGCAAGAGCTTTGACAGCGCACATGCATCTCCAAAGTGCTTATGCCATGTCGGCTCACCTGTAGGGCACAATAGGCCACCATGCTTTGTCTACTCCGTAATACTCGTTGGCACCAAACTTGTTTCTTAGACAACCCCTCGGGCTGGGGTCTATGCTCAGATATGCGTTGTCTCCATCGTAAGATATCCTAAGATACAATGTGTTATTGATTTACAATTCCTCGCCTGCGTAGGGGCTGACCGATCCCACTGTCCGCCCGCCAAGCCCAAGCTCATACATCCATCTTACAATCTGGACCCGTCCGCACCCTGCATCGTCTGGTGGTCTCGTTGACTCATTGATTCGGTTGGTAGAACTTGGCCGTCGAGCTTCCTTCCAATAAAGGCCCCAGAAACAGCGTGTATAATACCGAAATCGGGCGCAGGCTGTGGTCGAGGCCCGGGAATGCATATTACGAGGCCCACACTGGCCCGAGGGGCAGCGGAATGGCAGTGCAGATAACAGTGACAACCAGCAGAGCAAGACCGAGCGAGCGCGGAAAAGCAGTCAAAAAAGCCATCAATTGCAGAGGGAACATAGCAGAGGTGTGACTCCCACCTGGCAGCGTGGCGTCTGGCAGGCCGACCAGCGGCGCAGAGGCGAAAAGGAGGGAAAAATCATTAGATGGAAAAGAGCCGGGCCGGAGAGAGACGAGTCGCCGCGGACCAATAGAAACGCCGAATTCAAGAGCTTTCCCCCCCTACGCCTACGTCAAAGAACCAGAATAAATGGTAAAACATGCAAAATAAATGGAAAATGGACGACCCGACTCCCAGAGATACATAAAAAACCAAAGAATGTGTCTTTGTATCCAATGGCCAATTGCTGCTTCCCCATCTTTTTTTCTCTTGTACCTCTCGTTTTTCCCTTTTTCCTCTTTATTTTCTTCCTTAACCTGTTCCCCACAAAAGATTTTCTAATAAAATAAAATAAAATAAAAATGCAAAAAATAAGGGCCTGCATCCCCCTCCTTCGCCGTTTCCCTTCATAACTATCTCGTCGTTCCCTCTTTCCCTTTCCTCTTCTCTCCTTCTCTTTTCCCTTCCCTCTCTCTCCTCCCTCTCTCCTCATCCATTCTCCTTATACCCTCCCCCCTCTCACACAAGATCACAATGGCTTCCCGTGGTTTCTCCAAGGCCCTGCGGCCCATCGCCCGCCAGGTTGTGGCTCCTGCCCAGCGCCGCACCTTTGTCGCTGCTGCCGGCCTCGTCCGCGCCAAGGCTGCTGTCTCTGCCGTCATGCCCGCCAAGATTGCTCAGCAGCAGGTTCGCGGTGTCAAGACTATCGACTTCGCCGGCCACGAGGAGAAGGTCTGGGGTAAGTGACTTTGAGGATCCAGGATCCAGGATCTAGGATCCGACTTCCACCTCCCATTTTGAGACTCAGTACTCGAGACAGCGTGCTAACCAGTTGCAGAGCGTGAGGACTGGCCCAAGGAGAAGCTCCTCGAGTACTTCAAGGACGACACTTTCGCCCTCATTGGCTACGGCTCCCAGGGCCACGGCCAGGGCCTGAACCTGCGCGACAACGGCGTCAACGTCATCATCGGTGTGCGCAAGGATGGCAAGTCCTGGAAGGACGCTGTCCAGGACGGCTGGGTCCCCGGCAAGAACCTGTTCGAGGTTGACGAGGCCATCAGCCGCGGTTCCATCGTCATGAACCTGCTGTCCGATGCTGCCCAGTCCGAGACCTGGCCCCACATCAAGCCCCAGCTGACCAAGGGCAAGACTCTGTACTTCTCGCACGGTTTCTCCCCCGTCTT
This sequence comes from Ophiostoma perfectum, assembly GCA_029298845.1. Lineage (NCBI taxonomy): Eukaryota > Fungi > Ascomycota > Sordariomycetes > Ophiostomatales > Ophiostomataceae > Ophiostoma > Ophiostoma perfectum. Next base: position 21,192 of record JANSLV010000132.1, read on the forward strand.
CAAGGACCGGACCAAGGTCGACGTCCCCAAGGACATTGACGTCATCCTCGTTGCCCCCAAGGGCTCCGGCCGCACCGTCCGCTCTCTGTTCCGTGAGGGCCGTGGTATCAACTCCTCTTTCGCTGTCTACCAGGACGTCACTGGCAAGGCCGAGGAGAAGGCCCAGGCCATCGGTGTCGCTATCGGCTCCGGCTACCTGTACAAGACCACCTTTGAGAAGGAGGTCTTCTCGGACCTGTACGGCGAGCGCGGCTGCCTGATGGGCGGCATCCACGGTATGTTCCTCGCCCAGTACGAGGTTCTCCGCGAGCGTGGCCACAGCCCCTCGGAGGCTTTCAACGAGACCGTTGAGGAGGCCACCCAGTCTCTGTACCCCCTGATCGGTGCCAACGGCATGGACTGGATGTACGAGGCCTGCTCCACCACCGCCCGCCGCGGTGCTATTGACTGGTCGCCCCGCTTCAAGGATGCCCTGAAGCCCGTCTTCAACAGCCTGTACGACTCTGTCCACGATGGTACCGAGACCCAGCGCTCGCTGGACTACAACAGCCAGAAGGACTACCGCGAGAAGTACGAGGCCGAGATGGAGGAGATCCGCAACCTGGAGATCTGGCGCGCCGGCAAGGCTGTCCGCTCTCTGCGTCCCGAGAACCAGAAGTAAGCAGCAAGCAGCGAAACAGCTTGATTTCTTTTTTTTGTTCTTATTTCTTTTTTTCGGTCATGTTTGGTACAAACAGGTTTTCAGCGGATGATACTGGGTATTTAGGAATGGGAATCTAAAAAAGGACGAATACAAAACGTTAAATCTACTCGAAGGCTGCCTCGTACGATATGCAATGTGATGTGAGTATTGTGATGTGGTAGCTAGATATGCTTCGCCTGCCCTCTCCACGCCTGTCCGAGCTGTCCCACTCGGGAGCTTGCTGTAGGTGCTCTCGAACGCTAGGCACCTCGTCAACAGCACGGCATGCATGCTTCTACGCCGTGCGCGAACGCGTTGGTGAACGCGTGGAGCTTGCACTCATACGCACTGGGCGGGACGATGACGTGACCATGGCAAGCTGTTATGCAGCCATTCGACTATGTAGACAGGCCTAGGCACGAAGCAATAGGGCTCGTCGGTACCGTTTGCGCCGAGAGAGAGAGAGGGAGAGAGAAGGGTCTGGCTGATGGGCCCTGGCCGGGCAGTTGTAGGCGAGGGTTAGTCCTATTATCGGTGGGTTTCCCCGCTATCGGCGATTGCGTGAGGGCCGGCTAGTTGTAGCCACGCTGGGCGTATAATATATGAGATATTAGACACGGTTGTCCAAGCCGTTCGTCGATCATAGACGTAGACCACCTCTTCCTGACGGTAACTAATACACACATTGTTCACCATGGCGGACATATCGACATGCCCGCCGCTGACCCGGGCCTCCGTGGTCGCCGCCCACGACATCATCAGGCCTTTTGTCCACCGCACGCCCGTCTTGACCAACCGCACCCTTGACAGCATCGCCTCGACACCACAGAAGCTCGAGACTCCCCAGGACTCCTCCTCTACAGCTCCGGCTCCGGCTCCGGCCAACCCTACGTTCCGACTATGGTTCAAGTGCGAGAACCTGCAGCGCATCGGCGCCTTCAAGGCGCGCGGCGCATTCCATGCCGTCGAGCGGCTCAAGATGGAGCCCGGCTGGGAAGAGGCTGGCGGCTTTGCCAAGGGTGTGGTCACGCACAGCTCCGGCAACCATGCTCAGGCTCTTGCGCTCGCTGCCAAAACGGCCGGGATGCCTGCCCATATTGTCATGCCGAAAATATCGGCGCCGCCCAAGGTGGCCGCGACCCGCGGATACGGCGCCAACGTCATCTTCAGTGGATCCACGGCAGTCGAGCGCGAGGCCGTGGCCGCGGACGTCATTGCGAAGACGGGTGCGCGGCTGGTGCCCCCGTATGACCACCCGGATATCATTCTCGGCCAGGGCACCGTCGGCCTGGAACTGCAGGAACAGGTCGCCGAGGCCAAGGCGAATGCACCGACGTCTGTTGCTGGCGGGGTTTCCCCGACTGGCCTGTTGTATGCGCCCACTACGAGGACCTCGGATGAGACCTCGGATGCAGCGGCTGCTTCCCTAGCACTTGATGCGATTGTTGCACCGTGTGGCGGCGGTGGCCTGCTGTCGGGTATTGTGCTGTCGGCGCAAGGCACGGGTGTGCGTGTGTTTGGAGCAGAGCCGCAGCTGGACGGCGCAGACGACTGCCGGCGGGGGCTGGCACAAGGCAAGCGGATCGAGGCTGTGTCGACATTGACGATTGCCGACGGGCTGCGGACGCCGGTGGGTGTCTGTAACTTCAAGATCCTGTCCGGCGAGCAGGGCGTCGACGGTGTTTATTCTGTGACCGAGGACGAGATCAAGGCAGCACTGCGGCTGCTGCTGGAGCGTCTCAAGGTGGTCGTAGAGCCGAGCTCGGCCGTGCCTCTTGCCGTGATCCTGTTCAACGAGGAGTTCCGGCGGCGTGTTGAGGAGGAGGCCGGGCCCAAGGGCTGGGATGTGGGTGTCGTCCTGAGCGGCGGCAACATCAGCCTCGAGGCCTTTGGCATGCTGTTCGCAGAGTAGTTTGCATTCTATGTGGAATTCAAAAATCAAAACCCAGAATAGAGGCATTAATGATATTGTGGTAAATGGTGCTGGCTGATGATATCAACAAGACGCAAAAGAGGCAAGACAATAAAACAAGTAGGATATCCAACCAAAACCAAATCGCAGTATATAAGAACCCAAACGTATGCTCGCTGTTAAAATATATAAAAATAAAATAATATGCCCGCCACATGTTTCACCTTTTACCAATACCTCTTCGCAAACGACGGCACCGCCAGTTGTGCCCTCCCCCACCTATGGCAGCTAGTTGAGGTGCTCGTCCATGGACTTGCGCCACTGCGAGCCGTACCGCCGCAAGAGGTAGATGCACGCATTGCCAATGACAAATGCCAGCAGCGCCACCATTGTGCATAGCCAGCCATAGCCCATGGCCGTGATCAGCGGCTGAGCAACGATTGCGCCCACGCACGAAAAGATGTTGCGCAAAAGGTTGTTCAGCGCGATACCGCCCGAGCTGCGACGCGGCATAAACTCCGTGAGCATCGTTGTCGCGGCGCCAAACACGAGCATGCTTCCGAAGCCAAAGAAGAAGTTGGCAATGGCTGGCACGATCCAGTGGACGCCGTTTTTGACTGTCCAACCGAACCAGAGCATGGCACCCGGGAACAGACTAGCCGAGAGCCAGGCGTTTTCGCGCATGCGGTCCTCTGGCAAGAACAGCAGCTCACCGTTGGCGTCGTACCGGCCAGCCTTGCGCGCTTCGCGCTCCATGATGTTGTCGATCCACCGGCCGCCCACCAGCGAGGCCAGGATGTATCCGAGACTGCTGGGGATGTACATGAGACCCACGATCAGCTCGCCAAAGTTGTAGGGCGGCTGTGCGAATGCCGACTGGATGCTGACGTTGACCACGAACAGGGAGCCGAATGTGACTGAGCCGAAGACGACTGTCAACAGGATCGGCGGGAACCGCAGATACGTGAGCACCGACAGGGGGTGCACAAAAGCATATTTGAGGAACACAGCGACGCGGCGCGTGTGCAGGCGCACTGACTGTGTCGTTGCCGTGCGCGTCAGCGCCTGTGTACCGGGGGCACTGCCAGCCTCAGCCTCGGCCCCAGCGGCAGGCACAGACGCCGTGACCTGGAGCTCGCGAGGACTGTGCTTCTTGCGCGCCAGCGTCTCGGGCAGACAAAAGAAGACCATGACCAGGGTCAGGCCGCCATAGATGGTCAGGAACCACATGGTGCTCTTCCAGCCCCAGGCCTGGGACAGTGCTCCGCCGATGATGGGAGCAAACAGCGGGCCGGTGAGGGGCCCGAGGTAGAAGATGCCCATGGCACGGCCACGCTCGCGCGGCTCCCAGATGTCGGCCAGCGTACCGGCGCCGACAGCCTGGACAGATGCCGACGCACCGCCGCCCAGCACACGCATGACGATGAGCATGGAAATGCTGCTGCTGATAGCACTCAGGATGGAAAAGAGGACGAAGAAGGAGAAGGAGATGATGTAGATGGTGCGGCGGCCGAGTGTCTCGGAGAACGAAGACCACCAGAGCGGGAAGATGGCCATGGCCAGCATGTAGAGCGCAATGGTCAGGTTCGCGACAGTGTTGGAGGTGTGCAGCTCGCGAGCGAGCTCAGACAGCGCCGGGTAGAAGATGGACGAGCCCATGGGGCCGCCGGCGGCCGACAGTGCGACAACGAGCGTGATCAGCCACTTGGTCTTGTTTGCGTAGTCGTACGGCCGCTCGATCTCGGGCAGAACGGCGAAGCGGCCAAAGAGCCCCCGGCGCTTGGATCTCGGCACAATGGTGGGCGTGCGCGAGACGGTGCGAGCCAATGTTGCGACAGAGCGGTTCATCTGCGAGTGCCGGCTTTCAATGGCCTGCAGCCCGGCACCAGCCTCGTCGGCGAGCGGTGGGATGCCATCGTCCTCGGGGATCTCGTCGTCGGAGTCGGAGTCGGAGCCGCCGTGGCTCTCGTGGTGTTCCTTGTCGGCATGGCTGTCTTCATCTGTCCTGCTGTGGGACCCTGACACCGAGCCACCAGCCTGCTTCTCGTTGAGCGCTTCCGGTTTTGTGCTTGACACTTCCAACGCAGTTGCTGGCCCTGGTTTTGACAGAGGTTGTTGTGTCTCGCCGTCCACCGTCTCGATCTTGCCGCTCTTCGATGCTGCTTCGGCGACAGGCTGGCTGCCGCTGTCAGGCCCTGTACGGCCAGCTTCTTCGTCGGCCATGTGAGAGTCAGATGGTGGTCGAGCCAGTCTGTGTAGTGCTGTTTGTTTAGCTGGTTTTGTCGTTGGCCGATGTGCTGCGGTGTTGTTGTGGTATTACTAGGGTTTATGTTGATAGGAGCGGCGTCTCTGAGTGGTGCAACCGCCACTTACAAGAATTGAAAATCAATGCTCAAAAGATGTCGTCAGACTGAAGAAAGGCAGAATGTGGCAAAGGATGGGAAAGGGCAGATACTAATACGATACAAAGGATCGATCAGGAATGCCTTTTCTCTGGCCCAAGCTGCTACTGTAACATTGGGAAATAGCTTATTTTATTTTTTAATAAAAAGATAAAGAGGTGATGGAATCCGCCGAGCACAAAAGACGCATACACACTGGGAAGGAACGACCCGTCGGCGTCTTTTGTGGAGACGGAAGTTACATACGCTTTGCACCGACCGCGATAATACACGGCTAGACCAAGCCGGCAGCCGAGCCCTGGCGAGTGGTCAGGTAGATGCTCGTCGAGGGCTTACGTATCTACAATGCTGTGGCTACGGGCCGAGCTCGGCCGTTGAGTTGACTGCAGAGGGGACGCGCGAAGACACCCCAAGACGAATAAGAGAAAAGAAAGATAGAGCAAGCAGGGTTGAGGCGCATTTCGAGGTTGGTGCGAGGGGGTGTGATGGCGTGTGGTGGAGCAAAACAACGTGCCTCGGGACCTTTGTGTTCTTGGGCGGCAGTTGCAGGGATTCCAAGTGGTGTTTGTGTCCGGGAGCGGATGGCCGAAGACAAAGGCGTTGGTAAGAAAGACCTTGCTTGCGCTTCGCCAGCACACGACGAGAACATCCGTGAGGAGCGGCCGCAGACGATGGCATCTACAGACCGAGCATGCTGAGATGTGCCGTGTAGCACTGATGGGTATCGACTTGTCTCATTGCATGTCGAAACGAGGAGTGGACGAACTAAGCATATATCTTACAACACACCCCGATTTGTAGTGTCAGTAATCACTAGTTGCTGTGAACCGGGTAAGCGGCATGTTGTGCGGGTCGGATCCTGTAGACTGTACGCGCACGGGTTCACACCGAGTATTTGGCGGGAGACAGAGCCAGTGGCAGCGGAACTAGTCTCCAGTCTCCAGTCTCCAGTCTCCAGAAAGCTTGTTCTGTGCGGCTGGCCTCCAGTGATATGAGGCAGTAGAGCATCCGCATCCGAGGCAACTAGTAAGACAAGATACGTGTGGCGGACTCGGGGCTCCCACGCTGTGTGCACGCGACCCCAGATCGCTGGTGGTGGGCAAGAAACCGGGGTAGCTGGCTTGTTTCCCTGGGTTTGCCTTTCGCTTTGTGATTTAACAGAGTCAAAGTATGCTGCCAGATGAGGTTGACGCCCAATATCGCGTGATCTGTCTGGATCGTAGGATGGCGGCCGTTAGCTTGCACAACCAATGCTGTGCATCGCAGCATCCAACGTGGCGTGCGTGGCCGCCTCAACTAAGAGTAACCGGTGTATGCAACGAGCGGCACACTCGTCAGGAGAAGGGAGAGGAGGCTCGCGTGAAGTCCAACGGCCAAGACTTGCATCTGCCCTATCGCACTTGTTCTGCGATCTGCGAGGTTCCGAGAATCCATTTCAGCGCCATACGCCCTCTTACTTGAGCACGATTCGTCCACTGATCACACGGCGATGCTATATACTCTGGAAGCAGCCGCTGTCCATATTGACGAGCGAGGGACACTTCTCCTATTGAGAAGTCCATCGTCAGATACATGGATCAGCCTCACAAGGCTGTCGCCTTTTTTATTTAGTGACAGCACAAATGAGACAATCCGGGATGGTGCAGCCTGCTCCCTGTCTTGTTTCTATTTGTGATAAGGTCTCAGTGCGCCATACAGCCTCCAGCCGGTGTCGAGTCATTTGCTCTACACTCCAAGAAGAAGAAGAAAAAAGAAAAAAGAAAAAAGAAAAAAAAAAAAAGAAAAAAGAAAAAAGAAAAAAGAAAAAAGAAAAAAGAAAAAAGAAAAAAGAAAAAAGAAAAAAGAAA
>JANSLV010000133.1:0-27624 GCA_029298845.1 Ophiostoma perfectum
CACCTCCCCCCCCCCCCGGCCCCGACCCTTAACCCCTCCGCCCTCTCCCCCCAAAAAAACTGCCGCCCACCCAAAACACAACCCTGGGGTAGCCCCCCTCTCCTTTTTTTTCTTCCCTCCCCCTTCCCCCCCCCCCCCCCCCCTAACCCCCGGTCCTTCTCCCCTTTCTACTACTCCTCTCCCCGTCGCTCTCCCTCCAATCTCCTCCTCTTCTGTTGCCCAGTACCCAATCACCCATACCGTGAACGGCTATCGCAATAGGCGCAACACTGCCCAATTGCAAAGCTGTGCCTGTCGTCGGCTGTTCGCTTTCCTCGCTCAAACTGACCCCACCACTCTGCGCTCAGAAACAGGTGCGCTCAGAAACAGAACCTAGTCCGATCCGAGTTTGACCTCTCCTCGCTTCGCCCGTCCGCGTGTCAACCATCCAACGTCCCCCCTTCCGCCCTCCCCCCCGTGCCCTGCTGCCTCCGCCATGGTCCTCGCCGGATGCCAATGACCCCCGCCGTACACCGCCGAACCATGCCCCGCGCCTCTGATACCTCCCTCCGGCTCACTACTTCAAAATGAACGCCGACCCGGGTTACGTCCACTGCCTTGTCGAGCGGCTGGCTAATCGTCTCCCTCACCGAACGGGCGCTCCCAGTGATAGCCTTCTGCACGACGAGATTGTCCTCATCACCCACACTACACTGGTCAAGATCAGCACCTCGTCCATCGTCATCGTCCTCGATACTATCCTCAAGCGCCTCGAGGAGCTTTGCCACCCCCACAGCAAAAATGCTGCCACACATCCAACACACGTTCTGCTCTCCGAGCTCTATCTGCTAGCCTTGCTCGCCGACTGCTGCTCTAGCCATTGGGATGCCTCGTCCACTGCCGCTGCCGCTGCCGCCGCCACAGCTGACCTCGCAAGCTCGACCTCTACCCGCGGTGCCACCCAATTCGACGATTCGACTGGCCGGCGAAAGGCCAGGTATCCCCCGCCCGTCGTCCTCGACGGCTCGCTCGTGCGCCGCATCTTCGATATCGCCAAGATCTTTCTCAACCCTACTCCCGACGGCCAGGTCTTGTCCTCCAAGACCATTCTCGACGACTATGCCTCCGAGAGCCTCTCTATTCCCAGCTCCTCCGCCAGCGACACCCCGAAGACTCCTGTCTCCACCAGGTCCGAAGATGTCATCGATGCTTCGCAGATGCTAGACTCGCGCATCTCGGAGATTGAGACCCATGTTAAGGTGATTGTCGAGTACGTCACAGCTTCCAGTTGGAAGCCGTCTATGGAGTACTTCAAGGGCGTCGTCCACAAGATCAGGACTGTCCTCTCAACACAGGTCCCGCCTCCCCAGAACACAGTCAACATCGAGGAGGAACAGTCGTGCCTAGTCGTCCTGCGTCTGATGGCCTATTTCTCCGTCAGTCGCCAGAAAATGGGCCAGATCCTGCAAGAGGTCTGCTCAAGTTTCCTCCACTTCCGCAAACAGTTCCAGAATGCCGTTGCTATTGCTACGCCCCTGCTCATCATCCGTTGGATCGAGCGTTTCCCCCACGAGTTCGTCGAGCTTCACCTTATGCGTCTTCGCGTCGACAACACTGCCGAGACCCTGTTCGACATGGCACAGACTATCGGCGACAACATCCGTCGCAAAACGCTTCTCTTCCCGATGCAGACGTCCCTTCTCTTCCTCACTCCGGACGTCTTCGAGGTCGCTACCAACCTTCGCGAGGCAAGGGGTGGCGGCATGGCCAAGAAGGTGGCATTTCTCGAAGGCTTGCGCAAGATGCTGCGCAACAAGAACGACCAGGCTGCATACTGCCTCGTAACGCTTCTCCGCGTTGCACGCCACTTCGATATCGACGGAGATGCCGCCATTGTCAGCTATGCCATGGACTTCCAGGACGAGGTTCGTGATGCTATCTTTTACAAGGCACCTGGCAGTCCCGAGCCCGCATTCTACGATCAAGACCTTATCACAGCTTCGTTTGTCAGCCTCACACATCTCAACTTTGACATGTGTATGGATTCTCTCTGCATCAGCTGCATCTCGCCCACTGCTCCCCAGCCCTTCAAAATTGCCGTCATCCAGGCATGCTCACACTTCGCGAGGCTGGAAAACTCAAAACTGTACGAACCACTGTACAGGTCGACTTCCGCCTTCATCCAGTCACAAATGCGTATCATGTCGACTCATCTAACAAGCACCTACGCATCCGCATCCGCCCTTCAGCAGCGTTCTGTCGACTATGGTGTTCCTATTCCCATGATTTGCAGTATCCTAGAATTCCTGGCAGCATCCCCTGCAACTCTTTTCCAAGGCGAACCCGAGGACCCAGTTGATGGTGACAGCTTCTTCCAGAGCAACATCGAGGCGTTCATGGCATGCATGATCGTTGCCGATGAATCTGTAAGGCAGCTAGCTGTTGGTGTGGCACCGCGCCTGTTCACAGAAGACATCGTCTCGAGGTACAAGAAACTCTCGCTTCCAGGCTCGCAAAAGTTCAAGACCAACTTCTGGAAGCTGTCGTCACTTGTGCTTTCCTCTATGTGCGACAAGATCAGCCCCTACAGGTTAGAGGCGGGACTCAAGTCAATGCACGGCTACCTCGCGTCACGCCTTCTTCTGGTCAGATCCGTCCGTGAGCTGTCCGAATTGCCGGAAGAAATCACTGAGCGTACCGCCTGCTCCACAAAGCTAGAAACCCTATTTCTAGTGTCTCTGTGCTCCTCTGACATAGAGACCTGCCAAATCGTGACGTCGTGCATATGCCTGTTCCTCGAGGAGTGTCAGATCATAGACGCCACCTCCAAAGGAGCCAAGTCACACTCTGCGTTCCTTCGAAACGCAGACGTCTTCACCGAGATCAGCTCCAAGGAGTTCAGATTCACCGGCCTTGTCGCTTTCCAACGGCGGATCAACGGCTTGCTGAGAAAAATACAATATCCCAGCAGCTCGATTCTTTTTGCGTGGGAAATTGCCTATGAAAAGTGGATGCATCTTTCCAAGGACGTCTCAACTCTATCGTCAGAGGCACTCTCTGAACGGACACTCGTCGAATGGCGGAATTACTCTGGTTTTTTGGCATCCCTCGGTGGTATCTGTACAGCTGATCAAGCGTCTATGATTGATGAGCCCACCGTCAGCGGCCTGCGGTGGATAGACAGGGTGTCGTCTGAAAACTCAGAAGATGCTTATCTCGACCGGTTCTTGAGAATTGGCATCCGGCTGCTGTCGTCACCCAATGTCCGTGTTCGCGAGACAATGAGAGAAGCATTATCGACTGAAATCTCCACAGCACTCTTCCAGCCCCTTTTCAAAACCTTGGACACAGAGCTCGATACTCTGTTCGCCGGTGCCTTGGAGCAACAAAACTCTAGCCGTGATAGTGAGGTCTCTTTTGTTGAGCAGTCAGTCACACTTCTCCGTGTGTTGGTCGAACGTCTCGACTCGCCGACCGATCTTGGCGCAGCTTCTTCCATCCATCTCGGCGCCCTCACACTCAACTTTGCTAAACTCCTGCTTTCTACTCCCGACACACCTAAAAGCCTCAGGGTCAAGATCAAGACCTGTCAACTCTGCGAAGCAGTGACGAAAAAGAAAGAGCACCTCAATTTTCGTGATGATGTTTCCATTAGGAACCAGCTTCTCGAAATCATCTTCAGCTGGATCGCGCGGACAGGCTCTTCAGACTATGCATACAGCGGTGCTGCCGGCAGCCGCCAGGAGGAGCTCTTCCGAGTTCAGAAAGACCTTGACAAGGCGTGCCTCAAATGCCTCGCAGAGCTCACATACCGGTTGCCTCTACAGCCCGGCGACTCGCAGACTGACGTGGGCACAACCGAGCTCAAGACTCAACTATTCGAGGCTTACTTCAACCGCTTCCTTTCACTTCTCAATATTGAGCAGATCGAGAATGTTTCCGGTGCAGCACGAGATGAAACGTGTTCGTCGGAGCTTGCCATTACGATTTTGTCCAATCTTTTGAGCGCCAACCTAGACGTCGGCTTGGAGCGCTCGTTGATCATTGGCTACCACGAAGACGTCGAGATTCGTACAGCTTTCATTCGTGTGCTGTCGAATATCTTAACACAGGGCACCGAGCTCAGCAATCTGTCGGACACCGCCGTGAGCGACAAGTACGACGAGCTGATTGACATAATCACGAATGACACTTCTCTCGCTACAGCGATGGCGGCCATGTGCCCCAGCTCCGAAGTCGATGAGCTGACAATATCACTTCTCAACATCTTTGAGAGTCGCGGCCTTGGCTTCGAGCTACTCGAGGCGGTCATCAAGCTCGAAGTTGAGGAAACAGAGAGCGAGTCTGAGCTCTTGCGGAGATCTTGTGTTGCGACCAAGATGCTCTCCATCTACGCCAAGTGGAAGGGCTCCGCATATCTCAAAGCAACTCTACGGAAGGTTCTTGAACGGCTAATGCTGACTTCAAGCGAACTGGACTTTGAGCTCGACCCTGCGCGGGTACGGTCTCAAGATGAGCTCCATTCCAACGCTATGCAGCTTCGGATTGTAGCAAAGGTGTTCATCGACGATATCTGTGCTTCATCGTCAAAGATTCCTCCAGCGTTCCGGAAGATCTGCAGCATTATCCTATCAGCCGTCACAATGCGTTTCCCAGAGGCAAAATACACCGGTGTTGGAGCGTTCATTTTCCTGCGCTTCTTCTGTCCAGCCATTGTGTCTCCCGAGGTTGAGGGTTTGGTGCCGGCGCCCCCGTCGAAGGAAATGCGAAGAGGCCTTTTACTCATTGCAAAGATCATTCAGAACCTGGCGAACAACGTCCTCTTTGGTGCAAAAGAGCCTTACATGTACCCGCTGAACGAGTTCTTGTCGCAGAACATCTACGATGTGACAACTTTCCTGCGCAAGATTTCTGTGGCTCCGGAGTCTGTCGAAGGCGCCGCGAAGGGCGAAATATCCAACTTCGGGGCGGCCGTGTCGGTTCATCGCTTCCTATGCGACCACTGGGATCAAATCAGGCAAAGGCTTGCATCTCAGGAGCGCAGGGACTTTGTCCGTTCCCCGGGAGAAGGCCCTCGTACGCGATCTCCTGTCCTGGAGTCTCTCAGAAATCTCGTTACCAACCTTGGGCCACCGCCGATGGCTATCACATGGAACCGGCCACAGATAACACTGAACGCGCCGCCCGCATATTCGCAGTTTCAAACATTTATGTTGCGGAACGCTTTCCGGAGTGGCGAATCTTACATCACGGCACGAGCCATCTTTGACGGTGGTGAGAACAGGGTAAGTCCTCTCAGATGACCCTTGAGTTTGATTTCGGTTACTAATAGATATTTTTATTTTCTAGGATGGCGTATCATTGATCTGCATTGTCTTGCGCCACATTGACACCGACACCATCGACTACGACACCCTGATATACTGCTACCTCAAGGTCCGTATCTATATTTTCCCCGATGGCTATTATTGTCTCAAATAAAAAATACCCTGCTAACTGTACCCTCACAGATTGCGAGCCGGCTTTGGCACAAGCCATTCGGCCTCCTCATTGATGCAACCTGCTATGCCGGCCAAAATGAGCCACCAGACGAAATCTTCCACAAGCTAGAGGCACTGACACCAACCGAGCTCTATCGCCAGTTTACGTGTATCTACATCTATAACATGAACAGCGCCTTCCGGTATGTCTTCCGTTTTTGTCTATAATCTCGAGTGCTCCTGTCACAGGTACTAATCTATCGCTACGTAGTAAATGCTTCCGGCGAATTCTTCGAACGACGACGAAGAATGAGGGCGGTGTTTTCCACCCCGACAACGTGGAATACCGCTTCCATACCGACTTGCAGGAGATGCAGGCTGATTTCGACCTAAGCCACCTGCATCTGCCCCGGGACACGATCAGCCTGGTGGGGGATGCCAAATATGTGTTCCAACAAACCACGCGCATTTCAAAGTCCCGTGGGGAGTTTGACGTGGTAATCAAGGTCGGAAACCAGTTCGTGCAGCTCACGACACTTGAGAAGCAGGAGATTCACCAGGGATTTGGTCTTAGCGCACACTTCAACGACATCTTCCGAATTAGTGAGATCGAAACCGCGATAGTCCAAGCGACGCCAGACGACGAGATGACGTTTGGCTTGCGTACCGACAACGGCAGAGTGCTGATGCACTTTACCAGTCCGCAGAAACAAGACATCATTCAAGCAATCACCATGGCCAAGGCCAAGGCTTCGAGAGACGTGCGACGGCCCAAGTCATTGGAGGGGCTGGTCCGGCCGCAAGATGTGCCTGGAACACTGCTTAACCTGTCGCTAGCCAGTCTTAGCAGCTCCGACCACACCCTACGGTATTCGGCGTATAACCTACTCGGAGCCCTTTGTCACACGTTCAAGTTCTCGATGGCCTCCAATCTTCTCTGCATCAAAGGTATGTACTTCACTACGGACTGATACGCGCCTGATCATATTGCTAAGACAAACAACAGACATTTCGGTACCTCTGGACCCAAGCAAGTTCATTATCAATATCAGCAAGGTGCTCGCACAAACAGAGCCACAGCTCACGTATGATTTCATGAACGATTTCTTCAAGCACTGGCGCCGCTTGTCCGAGGAGCAAAAGCCGCTGAGTCTAGCGTATATGGCACCGTGGATTCCCGGGCTCCGAACATCGCTTCTGGCAACGGATACAGAAAGCGACAAGGCAAGAGACAAGATCTCTGTGATCTTTAGGGAGCTGATCGGGGTTGCGCTTGGTGATTCACCGATAGGGTACGTCCTAGAGCAGACTGTGTGGCCGGCTATCTACAAAGATGAAACCCTTCTCGATATTTTTGTGGAGGAGTTGGTGAAGAGGGCCCTGTCTATCGGCATCCAAGGCATTCATGGCCGACAGGTCGAGGTCCTCTGCTCAATCATCACTAGCATCGGGACCATTACGATCCGGGGCAAGATTATCTCTCGGATTCGCAAAGCGCTCAACCGGTCATCGTTGAGTCCAACAGCGCATCTTCAGGACAATAAGGTGTGGGCAGAGATATGCGTGCTGCTTCAGTTCTGTGTATCGTTGTCTTTCGACAGCGGGGTGCAAGCGCAACTGTACTTGCCAGAAATCTTCCACATTGTGACAATGCTTGCAAATACCGGTAAACCCGACGTTCGCATCCTGGTGCACCGACTCCTGGCGAATACGCTGCACGCCGTATGCACATCGTTTGATCTGGACGAGATGCGGCTGAGCAAACTTCGGGGTGCTCTCGAGTCGCTATCGGATGGGAAGGGTGATTTGTCATCTGGTCACATATCGGCAGCTTTCGGCCGAGATGGGGCATCGATCACGACAAACCAGGACGTCGGGGTTTCTCTAGCAGCGATAGAGTCACTCGCCGGGCTTCTGTTCGAACTGTGCTCCGTGGCAGCACCATCCGTAGATGTTGCCAACACATGGCGTGCACGGTGGATGGGTCTGGTGGCCAGTACTGCGTTCCAGCTCAACCCAGCGATCCAACCCCGTGCTTTCACGGTGATGGGCTGCCTAGCGAGGGAGGAAGTGGATGACGACCTGCTGTACCAAGTGCTTGTTGCGCTCCGCACTAGCATAATCCAGTTCAACGACAAGGACAGCAATAGCGATATGCTGGTTGCAATTGTGACATCTCTGTCCAAGATGATGGCAAAGCTGCAGTCAGCGTCACGGTATGGATACCAGCTGTTCTGGCTGTCCGTGTCTCTACTACGACTTGTTCCCCCGAACCTCTTCAACTGCACAGCGCAGTTTCTAGAATCGGTTCTTACCAACATCAGCACCCTCGACGAGATGCGAGGCGACCGCATGGTGCCATTCCTGCTGCAGGGTCGTGCACCACTGGAAGAAGCAGCGCTGCAGCTGGACGAAGCGTATGGGATTCACTTTACGCGTGAAAACTTCCATTTCGCAGCATGCTCATGCTTGGTGCGGGGCTTGACAGACACGGTGACACGATCAACGGCTCTACGGGTTCTATCTACGTTCCTCGAGCTCACCAGCTGGACACCCTCTGACAAAGACCCCAAGGCCATCGATATGTCTGGGTCTCCGTACATGGCGATGATCATTGCACGGGTCGGGAGTATTGAAGAGTTAAAGGACAGCCTCTGGCATGTTGGGACGAACCCTGCGCAGATTCCGAACCTGTTGCAGGTGCACTCGATCCAAGACTTGAAGCAGATGAAGGAGAAGGATCTGCTGCTGAATACGGCCATGGAACTGGTCGACTTCCAGTTTCTCGAAGATGCACTACAGAATCGGGCGCTACGGTGGTTGAACGTGCTGGCCAAGGAGAAGCCAAACGTGATACTGCATCTGTAAGTGGCAAACCGTTGCAAACCCCATCCTACTGCTGATCACTAACGTTTTCTTGTTATCTTTTGGTATAGGTGCTCGGAGCTAGAGCCTATTCTCGACGAGGTGCTGTCGGACTGCCAAAACTCCTCGACTCTTGATGCGGCACACGAGCTGGTGCAGACGCTAAGCTCAAATCCCAAATTTGCCCAGGCACGTGCGTCGGCGGAGAGACTCAAGTCGATCCTCAACGACCTAGGATTCGGCGGGCTGTGGCGATCGTGCACATTGACCAGCTCGCACGATGCACCGCACGATGATCTGCGCGACGACACAGAAGATGCGCACAAAGAGCAGAAAGACTACAAGCACTGCAATTTCTGGACAGACCAGCTTATAGGCGTAAGTCACATACGGGCATGCTGTGGCGGGTGATCCAGTTTACCTTGATATCTTGCTTTCGTTTACTGACAGACATATGCAGCTCATTATCAACTAAGCCGCAGGGCATTCTCGGCCCAAGAAAAGACATTGATCGTATCCACCTGCTTCTTAGCATTGCGGTGCGAGCAACTTCGCGACCCAGCAGTGCGGACGCGCGTTCTGATGACAATGATAGCCCTCGCATAGACACGCACACGCGCGCCACCCAAGTTCACATGCTTTCTTCTTCGATATGGAGTTGGGCCCGTGCCTTTTTTTGCCTACGCATGTTTTTTTGGGGTTTCTTCTCAACGGCTTATGATCTACATGGTGCGACACAATGATCCGGGGGTGGCGGTGGCGATGCGAAGGTGAAGTGGAGCGCAAATGGGGGGCGTGCGGACAAGAAGCTACGACGACGATGCTCTCAAGAGAGCTATGCGCGGATCCAAGGCTGGCTGGTTGAGTCACGGCCACGGACATGATATCCGACGATACGATTTGATTTTGCTGTTGCTGTTTTGTTTTTTTCTAGCTCTTTTGGCTTTACGTTTCTCTCTGTTTTTTTCCTTTGTCTTTCTTCATGTTGCCTTCTGCGTTTCTTAAAAATAGAGTAAATAAAAGCAAGCGATTCGACGGTTTACGCTGATGGAGGCCTGCCCAGCTCGCAGTGTCCGATGGGATGCTGGGCTACAGCGTGTGTGTACGGATCGAGAGCCGGTGAATTGGATGTTGGTTTTGCTGATATAATGTTTAACAGAGGAGGCTACTGTTCTGTTGGCGGCCTCCACGAGGCTCGGGGTTAACGTTGTAGATCGAGCCAGGCGGCCGTTAACTAGTGGAGCAGCCGGCACTTACAAGCTGAAGCTGTGCGCCCTCCCAGCAAGTGTATCCACATTTGGAAAGTGCAGGCGCAAGGTAGGGAGGGAAGGCAAAGAAAAAAAAGATGCAGAAGTGCATGCAAAATTAGAATGCGGTTTGTGCGGTTTGAATTACGATTTGAGATACGATCCAGAGCTAGTGCTACAACATCAAGCTCGCTGTGCAGAGAACTTGTCAGCAGCCCAGCAGCCCAGCAGCCCGAGGTGACAAATACGTGGAAGCAACGGCTGCTGAATAAACATGAGTCATATGGGAGGAAAGCATCAAGGAACGCACGCAGGATGAATGAGGATGCCTGACAAACGTGAAAATACGAACAAGTAGACATGACAAAGATCCAACACACTGACAGATCTTGCATAGGACGAAAACGCTGCGGAAACAAAGAACTGCATGGAGAAAGTCGGGTGTGGGTCGCTGTGGATCCCTACGCAACCCGGAGCAGCCAGAGCGCTCGCATTGTCGGGCCCTACCGTAGGTGACACAGGCTGGCACGAGCGGCCTTGCCGAGCATGTACAGAGGCATACAAATACAGCGTGTGGGTACATAGGTACGTGGATACAAGCAGAATTGGTAGCCAAGACAGCAAGAGCGACCGAGTGTGGCAGAGCCTCGGAGCAATGCTATACTTGGTCGCAAAGGCCGGCAGAAGTCCACGGAGCGAACGAGACTGGCACCAAGACAGGCAGGCAAGGAGAAGCTGGATACGATTCTGCATTTCCGGGGATTGCTTTGTCGCTTGTCTCATTGGCAGATCGGCCAAAGTCAGCACCCTATCCCACACGTTGCAGCCAGACCCAATCTGATCGGTGCGATGCAGCGTCGCTTTGGGCTGCGCAAACCGCTCCTGTGCTACGGAGAGCCGCGGAGTTTATGCGATACGATACAATCTCCAAGCTGTCGCATCGCGGATCGGTGAGCCTAGGTCACAGCTGCGCCTCGCACCTAGTGTTGCGGCAGCTGCTGGCACACGAGGCCGGCAAAATACGGCACAAGCTAATAATATAGACGTGTGAGCCGTCGACTACGTTGCGGCGCAGGTGCGTCAACGGTCAAGTCCGCTTAAGATCGGATAGGGCTCGGTGTCACTGTCAGCCGAGGCCCGCCATCCAGACCGCGATGCAGTGTATATTGCATGGTCACGATATGGCCTGGCCCATTTCAGAAGCCTCCAACGAAGAGCCTCCAGTGTGCATCAAACTACTATGGGCAGCGGGACAGCACCGGGGCGGGACTCGCAGCTAAATATTTAGTAAGATAAGATACTACTTGGTAGTAAGACTGTCGACACTATGAAAACGGGGCGCGGGGGTGTACTTTCGTACCTCATACTAACATAGAATACAGCCATACGAGGACGCCCAAGGGCAAAATACCCCCATGGTAAGGTACACAAGCAGACAAGGCAGCGACATAACCCCGAGCAAGAGGCGATATTGGCCCGACTGCCTGGGACGCTTGTTGTAACCGACGGCTAGAGAAGGCAAATGTGTTGTCGTAGGGTGTGGTGTGGTGGCTAGCATATGTCATGTGGTATAGTACAGGGCACTACGCACAGCCTTGCGCCTCTGGCCTCGACAACCTCGGGCTCTGTTAAAAGCCGTGAGACCCATGCAGCCGTACGGAACTGCTGGAAGGACGACTAAGCGTAGACGTATTCAATTGTGTAAGAAGGCATAGGCAAACACCGACGGTGCAGTGAATGGCACGGCTTATCAATCGCGCGTCAGACGAGGGCAGCCGTGGCAGCTTACGGTGCGGGCATAGGCATTATACAGTATCCGATGATGCATTCGGCACCTGTCTGTCAGCACGATACGCTCTGCGATTTAGACAGAGTAAGACAGTGCCATGAGTGCACAGCGCCCTTGTGGGGCTGGTATTACAAATATTGGGTGACTCGTCTTATAATCGGTCTCATGGCCGATGACAGAAATCATATCAGCCGCCAAGCATACGAAATATATTCATCCCGAGAACGATATGCAGGCTTACATAGGGCCGTAACCCGGAAGGGGAGGAGAGAAGCCTCCTCAAACGATGTAAGAATGACATGGCCAGGTTCAGTCATCTTGCAGCATATTAATATATATAACGTAGCTTATGTCGTCGCAAAACTATTGTAGCGAAACAATGTGCGTAGGAGATATGCCATTGAGGCCACTTAGCTTTAAGTTGATTGAGGTGCGGAATACACTCCTCGACTGGTGATGGTGCGGGCGGAGAATTTCAAATAGATAAAAACTAGGGGAGGATCAGCGATCGTGGGCCTAGCCCGAAGTTCACAGTCTTTAGTCGACATGATCAGGTCAGTAGAGCTGTGAATAGCGGTCTTGTGGTCTCGTGTTGACATGAATTCTCGACGTGTACGACATACGGAGTAGCAGGCCTTTGGGGCGTGTGTTTACTGCAGAGAGGCATCCACTGGGGAAACAGAGGGTAAGATCTGTTGTAGGTCTGGTCTGAGCTGAGCTTGGCGGGAGCACCGGTTGGGTCTGGCCTGGTGACCATGGTGGCTAGAGCAAAAGTGGTACTGAACGGATCTCGCGTGACTCGTCAAACGATGATTAAGCCACATCTAGACCTTGTAAGCGGAACCACCTGGGAAGCGAGAATCAATAATAGTCACGCGGCTGGGGTCTCGTGATTCATATGTATTGAAATATATTCGAGTTACGGCGTGAGTGTGTGTAGCCTGGAACTGGCATGATGTATGTGGAAGTACGGCTCGGTTTGCTAAGAATGATAGCAAGATAAATAGCTGCGTAGGTTGAGCAGGTTGGTTCCGACATGTGCCATAAGTCCGTCGGCTTGGGAAGGGGGGTGTCAAAGCCAGGGTAACTCGGGTATGTACTGTCAAAGTGAAAATGAGTCATTAGAGGGAAGGATGGTAAGATATGAATTTTACAAAGAGAAAGAGGAAAACACGAACCCGGCTGCAGGGGAAAGGAGTGAGTGGGAGGAGAAAAATCCGCAACAGTCGTAGGGCCAGGCCAACCAATCCAGAGAGAGACACATGAGAATTTCAAAGACTCGACACCCAAGCGTTGCAACCTCTACGGCACACAAGGTGACTGTTGCCACCCTGAAATAAGGCATCGAAGAGCCCAACAGTCACCATGGGCAAGGGAATATGATGTCCCTGGAGAAGTAAAAAAGAAAAGGCGGTAAGAAGAAGTGGACTGCGCAAAAGAATCTGCCAGGATGCATACCACATTGGGAAATACTCCAGCCTTGTGCAGTCTATATCAGGAAAGAAAACAACAGAGATTACAACTGCCAGCAAACAACCAACAAGCTGGCGGCATATAGACAAAGACCGGTCAACATGCGGAAGCGAACGCCAGATGGGAAGGGTAGAGCGGTAAAAGACAGCGGTAAAAGACGCAGGTAGCAAGATCAAATCCGAAGAAACACTGCAAGCTATAGATGCAGAATTTTCACAGGGCTGTAAGTGAAGCACAGCACAAGGCGCGGAATTGGGAGAGGCTGCGAGTGCGGGTTGTATTCGTACACCATGTGCAGTAGGGCCGAAAAGAGGTTGATTGGCAGATGGTAATATTAGAACTCTCAGCTGGATGATAGCCGGCATGGAAGAATTCTGGAAGAAATTTTCTTCGATGGAACTTTTAGATCGCTATGCTGACAGCCCCCCTGCATTGGTGCAGCCTCCTGCGACGTAGCTTTCGGGGGTGGAAAAGGATACCGAAAGAGGTAAAACAGCGAGAGGGATCTGAACGGTTAGACAACCAAGCCTGCAGGAAAGGGATACGATACGGCTTCGGACGACGCACGGTTGGCATCTCGTAATACTGCGTAAAGGGTCCTTTTGGTCCGGCGTGTTCCGAAAGAGGAAGAGGACAATTGTTTGTGTTGTTGCTTGGGTAGGATGTCGGGCCCAAGTCCCTGGCCTGGCTTAGCTGCAAAGGAGCAAGAGGGTATGATGCATCATGCAGCCATGTGAAAAGTTTTCACGACGTTTTCGCAGCGGTATCTTACAGACAGCCCAGGTGAAGCCGTAGAGCAAGGCAGGCATGCAGACGGGTGTGCAGGACATGGCTGTGCGGTGGGTTGGGTATGCCTCTGTCTTCCAGCGCATTGCTGTGCCGGAGACGGCCGTATTGCATAGTAGTCGCAGGTGGCAGTTTTGGCATTACCGCGCCCTGTACGGAGTATGCAAGTATATCTCGTACCGTATCGTATCTTACCAAATATAGCAATATAATACTTGGCCAGGCCTCGGTCGGGATCAGCGGGTGGTGCGTGGCTTCAGCAGGCACGGCTGTCAAGTGAAGTCAACGTAGCACAGTGCTCCGTACAGCCCAGGCCCTTGATGCGCACAGGACAGGAGAAACCGAAGAATTTTCTGTCGCGCAGGGACTGCTGGGAAGCCGTTCGGTGCAGCGCATCCCCTGTCCGCGGATGCCCACCAATAACCGAAGGCCTGGCCAGTTCTAGTCTAGGCCGTGTCGGCGGCCCCGCTGGGCCCTTAAAGGGCGTGTACATAGTTCATGCTTGCTTTTCTGTTTTCTGCTGTGCTATTCTGCTTGTCTGTGCTGGGGATGGTCTAGGCCCGCGATTAGTAACGTATTGTTCTTCCTGGCTCTGCTGCAGGGTTCTTGTCAGTGACGAGATGCAGCAGCTATGGGGGCAATATTGCTCATTGCGGCAGACGCCGTGTCGATAACTCTCCTTGACAAGTGCTGTGGTGGTGAACATATTGTGAGATACCTTGTGTTATTTTCGGATTATTGACCGAGCATTTCCTGTCGCCCGCTATATTGGTCTTGGTTTTGTCGGTTTCCAGTAGCATCTTTCGGGCCACATCAGCCATTGCAGCGTATTCTCGGGCAATAGACACCGGTTCCATCTGGGATCTGGGTATGCTTGCGGAGTGTGTATTACTGTCGTATTGCGAGGCAGGACGCGCGCGAGTAGAAAAGGGTCTTGGGAGGCCGGATCTCGTGAACGGTCCATCATGAAGCCCGTATTACAGAATTAGCATCCGGTTCTTGGCTGGCAGTACGGGTGCACACGTATACGAGACTGGCAGTGTGTCGATGGATGTCGTATTCTCTGGTGTGGAAAACGCGCTTATGTTGGTGATCGCTGGGGCGTCATGGCACCTCTTGGTAGCATGGCGTTCAGTAATCCCGTGGTGCTGGACAGGGAAAATATGGTGAATCTCATATCACGGTGGCAGAGCAGACTAGCGGTCGATCAAATCAAAGAGAGCAAAGTTTTGTGAGAAGGACCTGCCATCGATTTGGAATCGGGTGACGGTACGTTTGCGCTACGTGTTAGTCGCAAGGCACCGATATAATGGGAGAATGGATGGCCGCCGGCGCCGTGTGCAAGCATACGTAGACTAGCTGCGAGGTACCTGCATGCATTGGACTGGCATGTGAACAGGGCAGAGGACATTGCATGGCCAGCAGCGGTGGTGTGGCTGTGTCTACGTGCGAGCAGCGAGCGAGGGCGTCATGTAGAAGAAGGTAGATGTGTGAAAAGATCTCGAGGGATTTCTATTTTACGGCAAGTGAATGGGGTTAAGGAATCATGAACGTGTGAGAAAGCAAGCAATAGATATAAAGAGTATCACGAAATACGAATACAGATAATAGAACCAGAAGAAAATAAAAAGGAAATGCCATAAGGGAAATACAAAAAGTAGCAATATAAACCGACCGACCGAGGAGAAACACGCGAAAATAAAAAGAAGGAAGACGAATGAGGGAGACGAAAAAAGAAGACGAAAAAAGAAGACGAAAAAGGAAAAGAAAAAAGAAAAAAAGAAAAGAAAACGAAAGCAAACAAGAAACAGACAGAAAGATCAATTACTAAGTCTGGATTACTACGCACACGCCCCCCGGCCGAACAACGTTGCAGCCCCGGCAAACGTCACTACAGTCGACGTCATAAGACCTACTGCGACCAAAACATGAAAGCATCTTAAGATACCAAGCAGGAATAGCGAGCAAATGCCATCATTCTTATCCACCAGGCAGAACGACGGAAAGCGATGCTGTCGCTCTGCTGTGCATAGCCCTGCGACGAGCACATCCATGTTTACATAATCAGCCTGCCAGCCACGACAACTGCACACAACTGCACACAGCTGTACGTGGCATGTGCGATCAAGGCCGTCAACGATGACTCAACGCGCAACAGCACGGCGGGCTAGGCAGCTGGCAAAGGGACAAAACAGCGAACGAGCGACGTCCAGAACGTGCGAGCCCCGAGCAGCCGCAGGATTCGTCACAGGAGGAGCTGGAGCCGAGCGACAACGACATCAACAAACGACGACCCAAGAGCGAACGCCCAGCCACAGCTGACGTAATGGGGCTTGTCTGTGCTGGTCGACTGCCGCCAAAACGAGCACGATCAAAAGCGGCGGGCTAGTCTTGGAGATCGATGACGGGCGTGTCAGATGCCGGCGTACTTGTGCAAATGACCTCTGAAGACCTCTAAAGGCCTCTGAAGGCCCTGTAAGCATAGAAAGCCATCTGAGCCGTCCGGCGCCAAAGTGCCAGAGTGCTTACATACGTGCACTTAGTCAGTCCTCGTGCATTCTGGCTCTTTCCACATAAAGTGGGTCTGCAATACGGAGTACGCGGTACCTCCGCTGGCTACCTCCTTGACAGTCCCTGGCGGCAGCCAAGGTGTACCCAGTACCTCCCTCCGACTAGTGATGCTAGCGAAGATGTGTAAGGTCACTAAGAAGGCCACTAAGAAGGTCACAAAGAGCCACCCCCCCTCTGTTGCTCAGCGAGTACACCCCCCCCCCTCCCATGTCATTTGGCTCTCCCACGTTATTTTGCTTTATTTTTTCTCGGGTTATTTTTTCTTTTTCTGTCGGCCTGGTCTCTTTGTTTCCCTCCTCCCAGACTTCCTGTCATATATATAGCATCGCTTCCTGCTTTTGCCACTGCCATCGGTTTTGTCAACTCTCTCCCTCGTTCTTTAAATCGCTCCACAAACCTTAACTTTCATCATCACCAAGATCCCACTATTGGCATCTTCTGTTCACACCACATTCTACACGCACTCTACGCACATCCATATCATCCCAGCAACATCACCGCCGCCCTTGATCTTTGCTCTTGCAAGTCGATCACCCATCTCTCACCCCGCGCCACTCGATAATGTTGGCCGACCATCGCTTGCCAACACCGCTTTTCGACCGCAACTTTGACCAGAAGCTGGACTCGCCTGACAAGCACCAGGCTCTTCCGCAGCAGCGCTTCGACGCTTCTCTCTCTCCTCGCTTCAACACTGACGACGTCCTGTACCCTGGCATCAGCCCGGCATCGTCCCCCGGCTCCGTCCTGTACCCTGGCATCAGCCCGGCATCGTCCCCCGGCTCCGTCCTGTCGTCTGCCTTCTACAACGTCGCCGACGCGGACCTTGACCTCGACTTCATCCCAGAGGATCTTGACCTTTCCATGTTGGCTGGCAACGACCTGATGATGCAGCAGTCTGACCAGTGGTTGCCTCACTCGTCCAACCTCAACTCGGCCCGCCCTATCGGCCAGGCTGGCAAGTTCGCCCACAACCGCGACTCGTCCATCTCTTCTCTCGGCTCTGTCGACCCAGCTTCGCCCTTCTCTCAGAACACCTCCAATCCCCACATCGTCTTGAACGACTCGCTCGGCAGCGACGGCTTCCACAACATGTCTTCTTTCTACGACGACCAGCAGTCGTATCCCATGACCAAGCAGGCCAGCTCGGGAACCAACGACAGCTTCTACAGCCAGCCCGGCGCTTTTGCCACCGGCGACACTCTGCCCATCGCAAATCACACCTACGGCAGCCTAATGGCGACCACAAGGCAGCGCGTGGCCGTCGCAGGCAGCAACAACGATCGCGGCCTCCACCCCCCCTCAGATCTCTCTATGAACGGCTCCAATCGCAGTCAGCCAGTGTCAGTGGCGAGTTCGATTGCCAGCAACTCGCCCGCCACCCCCCTGCTCGACCACGCAGAAGACGAGGCTAGACGCCGCAATGGTGAGAACCAAACCGATGCACCCCTGTTTGACACAAAGGCCGATGTGGTGAATGCAGAAGACCTCTTCATGCTCGACGGCTCAGAGGTGGGCGGTTTAGACACGGACGACGAGTGCTCACGATTCTTCAATACAGTCTTCCCAGCTACGCACAGCTCCAATAAGTTTGACCGCTCAATGGCTGATGTCTACGGCGAGGACATGTACAGCTCATCGAGCTTCAACATGCCCACATCCGCCCCCATGACACAGCAGGACGTCTTTGCCCATCGCATGGGCCAGCCCGCCAGCCAGCAGTTTAGTGCTTCTGCCCACCACTCGCCCGCCCCCACTGGCCCTTCGCGCGATCGCTCGCCTCTGGCGCAGCCCCATGGCCATGACTTCGGTGCCTCTCCTGCCAACAGCAGCCTGCGTTTCAGCACTGTGCAGGCGCAGCAACACCACCTTGCCAGAAGCCAGGGTTCTTCCACGCCACAGACAATCTCACCCAAAGACGCCGTTCTCGATTACAGAGAGCACGACACCGAGGCGGATGGCGCCAACTACTCCCTCTTCCCCCAAGGCACCCAGAACCACTTCGCTGCCCACCAGATGAACAAGCCCATGACTCACATGGGCCAGTCCTACTCGGATATGGCCGGAGCTGTCGTTACCTCGGCACCTACTGCCTTTGGCGGCTACATGGCTGCTCAGATGGGTTCCAGCCTGCAACAGCTCCAGAACTACCCATTTGTCCCCCAGCAGCAGACGGCTCAGCGATCCTCTGCGCCTACCACGTCCATGAATACACGCCCCGTCGTGCCCATTCCCCGCACTGTCGCAAGCCTCGCATCGCTCTCTGAGCCAGTCCCTGGTTCACAGCGCCCTGGAATTGTTACCAACGACGGCGGCACCTACACCTGCACATACCACGGCTGCACTCAGCGCTTCGAGTCACCAGCAATGCTGCAGAAGCACAAGCGTGAGGGTCACCGCCAGATGCACGCCTTGACAACGGCCCGCCGGCCCGATGTTTCTACTGTTGGGCCCCTCAACACCCAGGCCGGTCCCCACAAGTGCGAGCGCATAAACCCTAGCACGGGAAAGCCCTGCAACACGATCTTTTCACGCCCCTATGATCTGACTCGCCACGAAGATACCATTCACAATGCGCGCAAGCAGAAGGTCCGGTGCAACCTCTGCACCGAAGAGAAGACTTTCAGCCGCGCCGACGCTCTTACCCGCCATTTCCGCGTCTGCCACCCAGAGGTGGAATTCACCGGAAAGCACCGGAAGCGCGGCGGCGGCGGTGCACACGTCAACTAAAGACAGCGACCTTGTCCT
Source organism: Ophiostoma perfectum (assembly GCA_029298845.1). Taxonomy (NCBI): domain Eukaryota; kingdom Fungi; phylum Ascomycota; class Sordariomycetes; order Ophiostomatales; family Ophiostomataceae; genus Ophiostoma; species Ophiostoma perfectum. The sequence goes on from JANSLV010000133.1 coordinate 18,936, forward strand.
GACTTGGTCCTGCAGGGTCCTGGAAGCTTCTGTCCCAACCCCAGAGTGCATTGCCTTATACGTCAGTGCTATTTATAAATTGTGGGCCTATGACGATGATGACGTCATAGCACATATCTACATTTCTGCACTCGGCACAGCGGTACCTCCTCCTCGACGATCCGGTTTACACAACACCTTGTCCGCAACACCTCGTTCACAACACCTTGCTATCAAGAGTATAGCGTCATTGTGCTTGTCACCTCTCTGTTCTCTTCTCATCTTTATTCCCCCTTTTCCTTCATTTTATATCTTATTACCTTTGTTTAATATCCCGTGCTACTTATGAAATAGATCACTCCTGCTGCACACAGCAAAGTCATGTCACTCTGCGATTGCTTTATCATTTCCTGTTTATTTGCCTAATGACTTTGGTCATCTTGGTTGGGGTTCGGTTTTTTGCTTGTTGATATCAGGCTTGGTTTCAAATTAGGGCCTTCGCATTGCATTGGGCGGTGCTAGGGGTATAGACGAAAAAGCTCCCCGCCGGCCGTGGACTTACATGTATCTTTATTTTGTTTGGGATATGCTTTTACGGTGCATTACTAGGACAGGAAAACCTGTATACTTATCCTTGGAGTTCCCGGCTACTACATAACTATTCGGAATACAAAAAAGCAACCTACGGGTTGAGACAAAAAAGCAAGTCGCTTCTAACTAAAAAAAATGATTATCACATTGACTTACGTGAACCGAAACTGGTACGCTGCCGGCTGCATCTAGTATCGTATACGTTATGCTGAGAGCAGCCGCTTAGAAAAGACATGTAACGATTCATGCACACAAAGACGTTAACTCAGTCTACACTACAACATTTATGTTTTCAAAACTGGAACGAAGAGCGCGTTCTTCAATGGAGAAGCCCTGTGACGCCAAGGTGACTACATAGCTACGAAATCTGGCAGTGATGACTGTCTGCACCCCAACCCGAGCTCGGGTGATAATGCCTCGTGCGTGCAGGCGCGGTTGTCTCGGTCCTTGGTGGATCAGCAAGCCACTGTCAACATTAAGCGTCCGTAGAATGATCACCAGTGGCTTAGCCCAGCAAGCAGCAAGTAAATGGCCAACAATGTGATTTGCAGATAGAAAATAAACACGGAAACCAGATAACAGGTGTGTCAGCAGAAGCTGCACATAGTGCCAAGATAGGTACCCGACACATTTTATTCATCCTTGCCTACTCGCCCATCACCGCCGCGCGGGCGTCCTCGTACAATGGCCTGATGCCGGTCCAAAGTTGAAACTGTGCAAAGCAAGGTATTAGTAGTCACACAGGTGAAAAGAAAAAAAAAATTGAAATACGCATAGACATACCTGATGCCAACCCTGGGCAGCCAGGACCTCCAGTCCAGGGACGGTGGTCCAGCCAAACTTCTCAGCCAGTTGCATGGCAGGTGTGTGGCGAGGCTGATACGCCATTTCCAGCAGTACACGGCTACCAGTGAGAGACTGGGAACGCTCTAGCATAACCGTCATGCATTCGAGAACAGTTGAGTCTAGTGGCTTGTCTGCCGGAACCGTTGTGATGATAACAGACGGCGGGATCGCAACACTGGCCTCGGCGCCATCAGGCTTCGGTCCCAGAAGCTGGATGTTGTAATCGGCCGGGAAAGAAGACGCCAGCTGCTTTCCGTTCTCTGCATTCCGTGCTGCCACGTAGATAGGCCCATAGCCCAGTGCATGAAGTGCGTAGATAGCGGCGCGGCTCGTGCCGCCAGAGCCAACAACCATTCCAGACAACGACTTGGCCAGCGATGCTTCCTCAACGCCCGCTGCGCGTAGAGCGTGAAGCATGCCCATCCAATCAGTGTTGTCGCCAAGCAGGCGTGCACCACCATTCTCGCTAGTTCCAAAGGAGCTGGTGATAATGGTGTTGACGGCGCCGATAATCTTGGCTGCCTCCGAGACCTCATCAATGACCTTCATAACATCCAGCTTGAGCGGGATGGTCACTGATGCTCCGCCAAAGTCAGGCGAGCGCACGACTTTGTGGACGTCCTCGATTTTGCTCGTCTCGGCAAGAGAATACTGGTGGGGAAGCCCAGCTTTGTCAAATAGGGCATTGTGGAGTGCAGGCGACCGAGACTTGGAGATTGGCTCCCCAAAGAGAACAAACCGTCGAGGCTCCAGGTCGCCGATCAAAGAGAGCGCCTGGCGGATTTCCCGTGCCGATAGTTGACCTGGCGCTGCCGCAAACGGCAGCTCCGGATGGGCGACTGGTGTAAAGAAGCTGTTAAGAACACGGCTCAGCTTACCGAGGCTGCCCATGTTCAGAGCAATCATTGGCTTAGAGTGAGCTGCTAGCATCCGTGACTTGAATGAAGCAACACCAAAGTTATCTTCCACGCTACGAGCAACGCCGATGAGCTTGATGATATCTCCGTGCTGAAGGGCCTTGTTGAAGTAAGGAATCCAACCGCCATTCTTCCAAGATAGTTTGCCCAGTGGGTCGTGGTGCGATGCAATGATAAACGAGTTGCCCTTCTCCTTCGTGACAGCCTGCACGATTTCGTCGGGCATAGTCATCTCAAGATCGACGTATTCAACACCCATACGGATAGCCAGACGGTAGAGAGCGAGAGCATGCTCAGAATCTGCATCTGGGAAGCGACCACCCTGGCTCACTGTGCGAACTGTGAAGATGATGGGAACTGACTTGGCTAGAGAACGAAGCAGCGAGACCTGGTTGCACACGAAGTCAACTGAGTGGTCTTCCAGCAAGTCGATGCGCAGCTCCACGGCATCTGAGCCAACAACAACGCGAGGGATGATCTTGGCAGCCGACGCAACGTTGGGTACTGTCAAAGACACGAAAAACGACTGCTTCTTTTGCTTGACCTTTTCGAGGTGGTCGCACCGGCCCGTGATGAGAGAGAGCATTTGTGAAAAGTCGTAAGGCGGGGCGCTGGAGATATCCGACTGGCTTGCATGAGGACTGTGGTAGTAGTAATTGCTGCACTCCTCGAACCAGCCCTTGCGACGCAGGTAGACACCGCGAATATCCTCCGAGTAGGCAGGGCGGGTTTTGTCTTGCATGAGGTAATCGACCACCTTGTCGGTATCACGGTGGACGAGGAGGACACAGCCACCTGCTTTGCGGAAGGAGATCAAGAGCGTGCGTGCTTCGGGTGTTTCGACAATACCACCACCACATGAGAAGATATGGCCAGTAGGCTTAGTCTTGATCATCTCGGCGAGAAGCTCGAGCTCAGCCTTCCGGAAACCCTCCCATCCGTATTCACCACGGATCATTTCAGGAATGGTGCAACCGTGCTTGCGCTCAAGCTCGGCATCAAGGTCGACAAACGAACGTCCCAGACTGGCAGCAGCCCAGTTCCCGGCAGTGGTCTTGCCAGCACCCCGCATACCGATGATAAAAATAGACTTCTCCGAAGTTGTGGGCGTGACCGATGGCGAATGAGACTCATGGGATGAGGCAGGAGGCTCCTCACCACTCAGCTTGACCTTGAAGTGCTGAGAAAGAATATCCCACCAGCCGGGCCAAGTCTTGCCAACGCATTCGCGCTCCTGGATGAGGACGGGATTCTGGACAGCTGTTGACAAGACACTGAAGCTCATGGCCACACGGTGGTCATCATAGCAGTAGATGCCGCCAGCCGAGTCCGGGTTAGACAGGGTGTCAATGGGGCGACCGGTGACCTCGATACCGTCGTCGAGCTCCTTGCATTGAACGCCAAATTTGGCAAGCTGATCATACATGGCTAGGATGCGGTTGCATTCCTTGACCCTTTGGTTGGCAATGCCGGTAATGCGGGTGGTTCCGGTGGCCACAGCCGCAAGGACGGATGCAGTCAAGAAGGCATCAGTCATAGGCTCCATATCAACATGAGGAATGGCCTTGAGCGAGCCAATGGGCGGGCCTGTGACGGTTGTCGACGTGGCAGTCTGGACGACAGAGCAGCCCATGGGGCGGAGGACATCGACGGCAAATGCAGCGTCTCCCTGCAGCGAGGCGAAGCCAATGTTTGGGATGGTGCAGGTGGTACCAGTGATGGCGGCAACAGAGAGCGGGTAGGTGGCGGAGCTGGCATCGCTCTCGACAACGTATTCAGCAGGGCTGGTGTACACACCAGAGGGAATGTGGTAAGTGTTAGGCTCGGTCGTCGAGGCTTCAGCATGTACGCCAAACGCCTTCATCATGGAGATTGTCATGTCAATGTACGGCTGCGAGATGGGCTTGCCACCAACAAGACGGAGAACGACGGGCTTCTTCGCATATGGTGCAGCCATGAGGATGGAAGACACGTACTGGGACGAGACAGTGGCAGCCAGCTCGATGAGGCCACCCTCGAGGCCACCAGCAGCGTCGACTTGGACAGGCAAGCTCTTCTCCTTGCCGAGGTAGGCAACCTTGACACCATTTGTGCGCAGAGCATCAACGAGGGGCCCAATTGGGCGGACCTTCATGCGGTCATTGCCTGTGAGGACAGTGGAGGAGGCAGTTGATGGGGTGCAGAGTGCGACGACAGATGTCAGGAAGCGCGAAGCAGTGCCTGCGTTGCCGAGATAGAGTGGCTCAGGGCTAGCCTTGAAGTTTCCACCATTGCCCTTGACAGAGAGAACCTCGCCCGCCTCTTCCCACGAGTACGTAGCGCCCTGGAGTTGTGAGATTGCAGACAGCATATACTCGGTGTCGTCGGAGCGGAGAAGGTTGCGGAGGCGGCATGTGCCGTTGGAAAGAGCAGCTAGAATGAGGGCACGGTTCGAGACACTCTTGGAGCCTGGCGGGGCCACAGAGACGTCAAGCTCCTTGGGCACGCCGGGCGTCACGCGTGCAGCGGATGAGACGACAAAGCGGATGTCACGGTCATCGACAACGGTGGCCTTGGGCTCGTGAGTTGCGCCAATGGCAGATAGAAGAACAATCTTCTTCTTGGCGCCGTCATTCTTCTTGTCAACGGCCATCTTGTCGAGCACGACATCAACAGGGCACTGCTTGCCAGCGGTTAGGGAGACGATGCGCTTGTCGGCAAGCGAGGTGGGGAGGTCGTAGCTGGCAATGCACTTGACAAGGCGGGCCAGAGCGCTGGGGCGCAGGATGCCGAGGTAGCGGGCAAGCTCGGCCTCCTTGACCATGCCAATAGCGACAGCCTCGCCGTGGAGGACCTGGGGGGTGAGTATAGCCTCGTAGGCGTGGCCAATGGAGTGGCCAAAGTTGAGCAGGTTGCGCAAGCCGCCCTCCTTCTCGTCGGCCGAGACGACCTCAGCCTTGACACGAGCGGAGGCGAGCACAATGCGCTTCAGAATGGCACGAATAGGAGCAAGATCCGTGGACGTGGCACGGGGAGGACGCGCGCGGATGGTCTGAACAACAAGAGGCGCATTTTCCTCGAGGACGGTGAACTCCTCCTCGTTCCAGATGGCGGCAGTCTTGACGACCTCGGCCATGCCGTTGATGAACTCGCGCGTCGGGAGAGAACCAAGGAAATTGAGGTCAATGTAGACGCGCTGGGGCTGCCAGAAGGCGCCGATGAGATTCTTGCCCAGGGGGGTGTCAATGGCCGTCTTGCCGCCGATGGAGGAGTCGACCATGGCAAGTAGGGTGGTGGGCACCTGGACAAAGCGCACACCACGCATAAACGTGGCAGCCACATAGCCAATCATGTCACCAATGACACCGCCGCCGAGGGCGATGACCACGGTGTCGCGTGTGCACTTTTGTGACAGCATCCAGTCCTCAATCTCAGCCTTGGTCTCGCGGCCCTTGGAGGACTCGCCGGGAGGGATGGCATACGTAAGCAGGCGAGCATCGCCGGTCTTGGGGGTTGTCTCGCGGGCCTTTTCGAAGGCAGCACAGAAGGCATCGACGTAGAGCGGCTGCAGATTGGTGTCGGTGATCAGCACGTAGGTGGACGAGGGGATGTTGTGGAGCAGGTCCTCGGGCACAAAGTCGAGCCAGATGCCGTGGTCGACGACAATGCTCTCGTTGCCCAGGATGGAAATGCGCGTAGGCCCAGGGCCGTCTGAGGGTGCCGCGGCCGCCATGCTTGCAATTCGGCTTCGGGGCGCTGCTCGGGGTCGTTGGGGCTCACGGGTTTGAGGAGCGGAGGTTGGTGATGGTTGAGGGGGGGTTTCGAGGAGTCAAATCAGTCACAGCCCGGCCCGTTGTCAATGACTCTTTCTCTAACAACTTTTTCTGGTCGCTTTTTTTAATTCAATTCTCGCATTATTTTGTATTAAACTTTTTCTTAGCTCGAGGGGTAGCACAGAGGATCAGACTAGTCCCGCGCTAGTCTATTTATGGATACATGGGGGCGTGCTCTTATCCGGCGGTGGCGGAAAATCCTGCCCCGGTCCCCGCTTAGAAGCATAGGGCATGTCCCTTTGGTGCATAGTGCCTATGGCAGTTGAAAATGGGATTCAAGTCAGTGGGGGTACAAAAAGGTACATGTCAGCCAGAACGTGCACGAGTACCTTGTGGTGCAGGAGAAGAGCAGGCGGGTAGCCACTCACCGCGTCCCACAACGTGTACATCATCCATCCGACCTTATATTGATTGGCTTATGTCATTGTGCTACCGATCGCAGTGCTTCAGGATGCACACGCTTGATATGCACTACAAATTGCGATCGAGTCTAGACACAGCACAGACATTATAGAACTGTCGTTAGATACCGGTCTCTGGTCCTATTATCTCTGTCGGCTCCCCTATCCTCACTTCGGTCATCATGTCACCACTCGTCGGCACTCATTGGCCACACATCCCACACTTCATGCTCTACATATCATATCACCCCCCGCATTGGCAGTATGCTGCGCATGGGTCAGTCTGAGTCAAATACTATGCTTCACTTGAAGAAGAACCCATCATGCAATCAGCCAACCGTTCTACTCTTATCGGTGCTTACAGCTCACTGTCTCGGCGTCGTCAGGGTCGCAGACTGTCTACGCTTCGGGCGTGTTATGATTTCGATTCCGATTTTGATTGTCAGTTTGACGTATTAGCCACCAATTAGCCGCCTATAATGGCAGCAGGATTAACGTAGCTACTTCAGCAGTCGATGCCGAGCCCATATAGTGTTCAATAGTCAGCTGATATGCCTCCCCTCGTCTCCCCCCTTACGCTGGCACAGCCACTTACGGTTTTTAGTGCTAGGGCAAATGCTGTCGTTGTTGATATCTGGTATAAGTCGTCCCGTATATAGTCGTTGTCAACGCAGCGATTGTTACTGGCGCCCGGTGAGCCTTGGGTGGCAGTGTAACATTTACTCGCCAGTCATCTTCGCTCTTACTAATACAACTCAAGCTTCACAGGTATAATGCCCGAGCTTGCAGCCCAGTCTGACTCTTAATAGCATACCGTGACCTCCTAAACCGCCTCTCCACCTTTATGTCCTCCTCCTCCGTTACCTCGGCCGCCCCCACCCTCTTCTTGTTAAGAGATAGTCTGTTGGAACAAGGCGCAAAGCTTGGGTCATATAATAAGCCAAAGCTTCAGTTATATTCAAATTGCCATATTCTTAAAGGAGCAGCCAAACAACACTTACCTGAATGTCCTCCGAGTCCGACGCCGCCGCCGCCTCGGGGCCCCAACGGCCGTTCCATCCCCAGCCACCATGACCAAACCTAAGACGGCAATCTGTACAGTCCTGTGACATTCCAAGTTGGGGATTGGTGGTGTTGAATAAACCTGTAGAGCAAGGGGGGTTGGCATTGTGGAAGGCTATGTGCCATTATCAAAAACCCAGGATCATGACACCGATCGTCGATGTAGATATGACTGATAATATTGGGGGCACTGGGGCATGAACTACGTGAGCATTCGTCGTCGTAGTTGTAATTCTTTATCGGTCAAACGGTCAAACACGTAGCTCCCGTAGTCCTCCGTACTTATCCCTCCTATCGACACTATTAGAGTGATATGGTTAAATCGACTCTGACTGATTCCGTGGAGTAGAAATGGACAAAATGAAGCTGGCGGAAAATTAATTCAATCAATCCTGGAGCGGCCATACCAAGTTAAATTTTAATTGATGGAAAAGTCGTTGGTTTCGTACTAAATAAATTCTCAGTACGTATAGTCGCTCAAGCTCCATCTTTTTGATTCATATATGTAAAGTGCTCTTTTGCTATATTTTCAAAGTTCAGGATTTATGCAATCGAATTAAATTACATTATTTTATTCCGCAATATCGTTAATATACCTGAAAATTTGCCGTGTCTTCAGATTTCAATAAAATAAGTGTAGTGGTCGTGGCTTCCTACAGCTGGGGTTTTGGAAAAAATGAAAAAAAAAATTGGTTATGTTAGCACTTTTGAAAATCGATTAAAATTAAAATTTAGAGGATCATTATACGATAAGCTTAATACCTGAAAGGTAAATAAGAAGAAGCAGGGTTGGGATATTAGTTAATTTTCGAGAGGTGATAATTGATTAATTAATTAATATTAATTTCGTACTAAACTAAGAATTAATTTATACGATTAATAAATACTTTACTAAATCTTAACTAAATATACAAAATCATATTAATATAAACGAATAGTGACTAAATAACCCGAAAACGGAAAATAAATTCAAAACTAACGTGGTTGGTTGGTTGGTTGTATTTTAACGTCGGGCGCTTGCGCGCGACCTCCCTAGGGGTATCCGACGGGCGCTACAGCTCTCCTACTACTATCTAATATA
>JANSLV010000134.1:0-22645 GCA_029298845.1 Ophiostoma perfectum
TAGGCAGCCGTCATTGTGCGCATGATAATTTTCGTACTACATTAATTATTAATTAATTATTTTCCCAACCCTGAACTATGGTTATGTCCCTGCTAGGAAAATGGAGGTCAGCATGTAAGGGGTATGTATCGTATGTATGTAAACAGTGTGTTTTTTGTATTACCAGCTAGCAGTAACAGATTGCCTGGCAAAATTTGTACTAAATCGAATGATAAATCAATCATGTCGAGGGTCATACTGAATTAAATTTAGTAAGAATACTTTTTCGTATTATTTTCGTATTTTCCCAAACTCTAATAACGACTATACAACGCTTGACATTTTGTTCGACTGAGTGAATCAACAGCCCATTCAATATCTTAGTACGGCTGATATTGACGCCAGCAGGAATAAATTGTCAATCAACACAGATAGGAGCAGTTGATAAAGTATTTCCAGTTATATAAAAACATTGTACCAAATAAAATTGTAAGTTTGTATGATTCTATATCACCTCATATTAAATTGATAGTTGATCTAAAAAATACTGATACACATGCAGGTTGGAAAGAAAACTAATTTGTAATTGATTATTTTCAGGAGGCCATAATTATTATAATTAATTTGAAAATTACTTTAGTAGTTTAGTTGATTTTCGACAGCCAAAAAAATATTATTAATTAACCAACTATCAGAAGGCTAAGTTAAGATTCAGTGCATATAGTTAATATTCAAAGTGTTAGTAAAATCAGCTTAACAAGTACCCGATATCTGAAGTAATATATTCAAATATACCGTTAAATGACTTATATTTACATTATTTATATTATTTAGCTTCTTATAGATTCAAATTATAATGCTGTTAATATTGTTCAAGTAGATGACTAAACGCCCAATGTTATCAAGTTTTGAGGTAAACGATAATATTAATACTAGATACACACAAGCAAAAATAGGAAGGGCAGGTAGTTAGTTTTCGGGGGGGGGGGTTCTTAATTGTGTAAGTGGCTTTAAAGGTTTTGTCTAAATGGATAGTGTTTGCCGGTCATTTTCTGATTGAGTTCATTCAATGAAAGTAAGTACGAGTTAACTATAATAAATTGAAATATCTTACTAAGTTATTATTTCGAGTACCAATTATGAGCTCTGCGTTTCTTTCCAGTTTTAGGTCCTCACTTCTTTCTCGACGGAGAAGAGTGGAAAGAGCTAGTCTTCAAATAATCTAATAACCAACTCTGAGTAGCACTATTACCCGTGACGGAAATTGGGAATTATTAGTAGACCAGACAGATCATTAGTTAAGTATTTTACTAACCCTGTCGGTGGCAGAGTTGGGGAAGAAATTTTTTTTTTATATTAGTCCGTACTAGTTTATTTTTTCCCTAACCCTGATTATAAATTTTCGAAGTCTCTTCTAAAATCATGTTATATTGATTGAATAGATAATGTAATTTCTATTTCTAGATCATGGTATTAAGTTAATACCTTATTAACTATAATTAAATTAAATTAAATTAAAAGTATTAATTAATATTAACACGAAACTAGTAGTATTAGATAAGAAAAATATCAAGCACATTAGTTTATACTACGCTCCATGATAAACGTCATTTGTAACTTACATGCAGTGCCCCACTAAAAGTCTGAGCCACTTTCTACACGCGACGTGATTTTCCGCGATTTCTACATCGTCACTTTTTTCATCCTCCTTCTTCAAAATGCCATAACAACACATTATGGCGACGCCTCGACGGGCTTTTAGTACAGAATTATCCGCGGATCATTAATTTAACCATGAGCTTACATATCTCATGCAACACTGTACAAGCTCCATGTTACATAAAACCCGAACCATTTATGTGTAATCGATTATTATAGTGCGTAATTAATTTAATTTCATTCATGGAATACTATTCAATTAATCAGATTAGTCTCGAGAAAATGAGGTTAAATGAATCAGTTCAGCACAAGTTTTACATATCCTAAAGAAGCGCCTACATAACGGAAAGGCTTTGGATCTTAAAAAATTGATATGATTAAGATTTTCTTTGCCGTTTCGTGAAAGTACTTTTGTAATAACATCTGGCCATTAGATTCGTTTTAACTTTACTTTTTCTTGTGAAATTAAAATTTATCCTATGACTATTAACTAAATTTAACACAGTACTGTAAATTAAATATACATAAATTTAATACTAAGAATGCGATAAAAAAACACTACACTATAATTTAAAACGACTAGATCAGTTAAAATGAATAAAACACATACATAAATTTATTAATAGTCTTCTTGTTTATAGGACTGGGGAAATAGCTATTTAATAATGGTGTCGAAGAAAAAGTTAATTAATAGCCCATTAATTTTAATTAATTAGTTAGCTACTTGTTTATTTTTTGACTTTGGTGGTAATTAGGCAACGAAGTTTGAAAAATGGGCTGAGACACGATACTATATGTAAGGTCGGTATGATTGAAATATTTTTATTTTATACTAAAAATCGATTTTGAATTAGTTAATTTAATTAATTTTCACCTCCCGAAAACTAGTTAATAATTAATCAATTTTGTAGCTGAGGTAATTAATTATTAATTACCTTCCCAGCCCTGATTATTCATCATGTTCAGTATATCATACGCCCTTTAGCACTTTAACAACATGATGTTCCGTACCGTGTGAAGTTAAAAAAATATATTGTAGACTTTATAATTATATTACTACCACTCTAAAAACACCCTCCACAGGTATAGAAGTGGCTGGCTACAATAACAAAATACCGTCTAATAAGCACTCCTAAAACACGGGAATTTGCTATGATTCCTCTTCTAGAATTCCAATAACTCAATATAAAGTTTATTCATAATACTAGTAAATAAACAAAGCTACTAAGTTTTCAATAGTGGTGAGAAGGAAAATATAACAACTAAAATTCGCAATAATTGTGAAAGAAATACGAAGTGCATTTTTCAGAAGAAATTAACGAGAAAGGTCGTCGTTATTATAATCCGGAGCAATAAAGCGCCATCGACGTGAATTTACGCTTAAGTTGCCTAGCTTATCTACCGACCAACTTGCTAAGCAGGGCTAAGAATTTAATTTAATTTATACTACTAATAAACACTCTACTACATCCTAACTAACTACATAAAAATCATAATAATATAAACTAAAAGTGACTTAAATACAAAACTAGCTACCCTCCCTCTCTTCCTTTTGATTTAATATATTATTCCATTCGTTAATATCAGACGGCCTTCAACACTTCAGCACCGTCACCTTCCGAACGGTATCGGGCAAAAGTCTATTTCTAGACTTTGTATCACATTTCTGCCTATCCAAAAAAACACGTTCTACAGCAGCAGAGGTGGCAGAAATGGCCAAATACCGTCTAGCAAGCCCTGCTAATAACGAATATGTAGTATTATTCCTCTTTCAATAGTCGACTAATTTAGAAGGAGCTATTGAATTCACAGCCTTATTTATTTATCATATTGTAGATTAATTATTTTCCCAGCCCTGTTACTAAGTAGCTTCTTACTTCAAGTACTCAAATGATCGTCTAACCCACAATCATTAATGTTAGTTTATTTGGCTAAAACAAAACATTGGTATTGATTAGGTGATAACTAAGTCAATTTACATCAACTAAATCACAGTTGATAGTAAAAGCAATTACCCAGTCTTTATCAACGTGATTAGCCAGGTGCCGGAAAAGTCAAGTCACCAAGTCCGTTGATTTACAATATGTATAGAAAATATATACATAATAAAGAAGGAGAGAGGGGGTGGCGTGCACTTGCCCATAAAGTATAACAAAAAGTCGTAGACGAAAATTAGGAAATCTGCAGTATATATTTAATACCAATATTCCACTCTAATTCTACAAAAGCCTTTTAACTTATTTCATCATTGCTTTAAAAGGCAATATAAATTATAGTCCTTTTAAAGATTAATAAGGCATTAGTTATTTAATGCAAAGATTGATAACGCGTAACAATAACTATAGGTTGGTTGGTTGGTTGTATTTTAACGTCGGGCGCTTGCGCGCGACCTCCCTAGGGGTATCCGACGGGCGCTACAGCTCTCCTACTACTATCTAATATACGCTAAATACATTTGACGGATAAAGGATTACCGTGGTGCCGTTCCAGTTTGGGCCTATCAGTATAAGCCGTCCTGCTGCCTCCCTTCCCTGCGAATGGATGGTTCTCAGTGCTTGTGTCGAATACTGGGGGGTGATCTTGAGACATTAGTTTGACGGTCTGCCAATAACAATAACTATAAATTAGTAGAATGATTATTAAATAAGCTAGTTCGTATTTTAAGAATTATACTCTTAAAGAGAGTACAATAAATAGGTCTTAATGAAATATGTGCTTTTACATCTTCCATATACCTTATAAAATTAACGAGGTAACAAAAATGTACAATAAAGAATAAGTAATCAATAAAAAAAAAACTTATCTTATCGAAAAACCAACATAAATAAACCTATGCTTATATACAGACGAGTTATTATCGTTACACGGGCGTTCCCGAAATCTTGACATATCATGTCCAGGGTTAGGATAATATATAATTAATAGTGTAAATGGAAAAATCAAGTAGTAAATAAGTAATAACGTCGAGGTAAAAATTAATTAATAGTTAATTAATTAATAGCCCATTAATTTTAATACATTCATTCATTCATTGTTCATTTTAAACCTTAGCAGTAATCAGATAACGAGATTTATTAAAAACGGGCTGTCACCTAGTACGGATAAATTTGTAGCACGAAGGAAAATATGGAATATTATTGTTGAATTTACGATAGTTTCCAAAAGCACACTACTTGCCTGTATTTCATTACTAATTGATTATCAGGGGTGGGCTAGAAGTTGATTAGTTTAGGTCATCAAAGTTATAACTAAGCGTTTATCTCGTTGTTAAAAAAAGATAGTCGTGTAAAATGAATTGAATAACGTTGAACAAAATTTGACGGTATTGTGAAACGACTAAATCGTGAAATCCTTGAAAATAAAAACTGTTGTAGTAATACTAATAGGTTTAAAGAGAAATAAACCGAAGTATAAAAGTTTTATTAATATTATTGCCAGATTCGATTACGTTATCAAATTATTTAAAACTTCAACCTCATTAAACCAAACTCAACCTAGAACAATTCCATAAAACTAGTAAAACCGCACCGATCGATTAATGACGGACTTATTAAATAGAAGACGTAAAACTTGTTGATATTTGTAGAATCAACTATGATAAAATATAAACATAGAAAACTACTATTATAGGTCCACGTAGATGTGCCACCTGACCAGGGTTGGGAAAATAATTAATTAATAACTAATTTAGTACGAAAATTAATTTTTGGCAATACTAAATTAATTAATAATTAATTAATTTTGGCATTAATTAATTAATAATTAATTATTTTCCCAACCCTGCACCTGACAGTGTGATTAGTTTCAACTGTCAGTATGGTATTTAAGTTCTAGTTAGAAATATACTGATATAGAACGTAATTGTAGCATGAATGTTAGTCTGGTAGTAAAATGATGGAAATACTAGTAATACTAGGAAATAGTTCGAATTTATATAAATAACAAAAAGCCCGACGTATAATGTCCGCGTTAAGTCTTATAAGAAATCAAAAAACGCTTATAAAATGTTATAATTCTCTACATTAAGCATAAATCCCATGCTAAAAGTAACACAACTACAATGCTCAAATTCAAATGTAGCGTATCACTTGACTTTTCTTGGTTTAAAGTTAATGCGTTTCCTAGACAATAAACTGAGTGGTCAATAATTAATATATTTATGAGTTAAAAAGATGGGGAAACGTACGGGGTATAAGACCAAAGAAGGCTGTGAAACAAATAAATAGGGCTATGGATTAGTAGAGTGTTAATTTATAAGCAGTGAGTATAAAAATTACAAATCAATGATCTCATTACTATAAATCAGATTAATACCTACGGTGTTTAATAGTATATTTCTGGGCGGGTTTATAAATATAAATCAAAACATCGTTAACAAAAACCTCGGCGCATATTATCATACATAACGCCAAGGAATTAATATACAAAACAAAATAGTACTAAATTTGGGTTTTAGTTATAATCAGGGCTGGAAAAGGAATTAATAATTAATCCATACAATTAATAAATGCTTCATTACATCCTAACTAAATATACAAAATCATAATGATATAAACGAATAGTAACTAAAATAGCCCGAAAATGTAGAATAAATTGAGAACTAATATAAAACCTTATATACACCTATAACGCCAATATAAATATAAAACTAGCTACAGTCCCTCTCTTCTTCTCGATTTAACATACTATTCACTACGTTAATATCAGACGACCTCCAAGACTTCATCAGCTTCACCTTCCGAACGGTATCGTGCAACAGTTTATTTCTAGACTTTGTAATCACATTATTACATGCACAGCCCTATAGTCCATTAATTTAGTATTGGCTTATTGAATGCATAGCCTTATTTATTTCTTACACGTTAAGTTATTTATTTAGGTATTTTAACTCAATACTGTCAGTATTAGTCAGCGAGTCATTAATTTAGTACGTAGTTAACTAAATTAATTAATGCCAAGATTAATTAATTATTAATTGATTATTCTCCCAACCCTGCCCAGGGGCTATCCCTTTGACCACGAAATTATTACGTTTTTTGTGGACGACTAGTTGATTGGATAACCCCTGTCTTAGATCCATAAATACAAAAAGCTACATACAACCACTACCAAAATAAAAGTACCCCGCGATGCCTATTCAATATTACTGCCACCACCACCACCACCACGATGCCATTTATCCTAACAGCTTCTTTTTGAATTACTACATAACGCGACATCGCACTTTTGACTTCCAGTATGTACCGAATACTTTTGACTCTGTCGTTGTAGTAGTTGTGTTTTATGTATTAGTATATAAATTGCTGTATATCGGGATGTGCAATGACGGTACTGCTTTTGTTTTAAAGGGCGATTTTTTGACCAAAACCATTAAATATATTAGGAAACAACCGCTTTTTGAATTTTAGGCGATTATCGCTTGATTTGGTAGAGTGACGGTAGAGGAGAAAAGAGTTAGTGATAATAACTTTAAAGAGAAAAGAATAAAAAAGCGTTTAATGTCTACTACGACGTATTCTTCTTTTCGATAAATAAGGCGCCCGTAGCTGATTACCGACGTTGACGTTATTTATATAGTGATGATATGAATCGATTAATTGCGGTATTTTGAGTACTTTTATCGCTTCTCCGTTAAATGGTTATTATGTAGTTTTGGCTGATGTCGATGTTTTTCTTGGTTTGCGGCGTAATTTGTTAATTGCTTTTTCCTACCCGTCGTACGTAGTACTTAAGACAAGCATAAATGTATTATTTTTAAAGTTAAACTGCATTACCTTACTCTTTTTATGCTTTGTAGTATATACCGTACTTTATAGAATTAAATCTTTTAATTCATCTTCGACTTTCAATGTATAAAGTTAGCGAGAATCGATGCGGTTTATACGAGTCGTCCCGGTAGTAAAGATATTATTTTACCGTAAGAAATTAAATAATTTAAGCGTAAAGACGGCGGAAAAGGTAATTTATATAATAAATTAATAATAATGCCTTATATAAATACGAGATTTAAATATTTCGATGCGTCGTAGCTAATTAGCCCGTTTATTTTTAAATAAAAACACTATTAAAAAATTTATATTAATAACTACCCAGACTTTATACCCGACTAATATAAGCTTACTTAAGAGGTTAACGGTATCACGACTTTTACCTATAAATCGTACTATAACCTCGTCGACGCTAACTTTTAATACGGGCTTCTATAAATCCAGTAATGTTTTTTAAATATAGTCGCTCCAATTTTCAACCTTTTAAAATACCGACGAATTGCTGGCATTATCCATAATATCCTATATATAAAAGCGATGATAAAGTTGATTGAAGCGGTCGCGGGATAGAAAACGGGATATTGGATGTATTGCTATTGTAGAAGATGTATCTTAGTACTCGTTTATAGAAGGGAGTTGTACGTAATTCATGTATATAAGGATTCCCAAAAAGAGGTAGATTTCATCTTTAAATATCGGCGTCCATAAATTATGTATAGAATACCGTTATCGGGGTCCTTCTGTATGATTTGGTAGGCGTAGAAAGCGGTTATTGATAAAAACCACTTATTCTTTTACTAATTCGGGAGGGTAAAATTTCTGAAAAATATTAAAGGGATTAGAGGGCAAATCCGGTGATATTCTGCGGTCAAATGTAAGGGCAGGGACCTTTTAAAAAGTAGGAGGGTTTAATAACCGTCGCATTTCAGGTGTAAGAATCTTCTTTAATGGGGAAGAAGGGAGATTAGGGCAGTGTTTTTTGGCTGGGCGCGGTGTTTTTGCAGGTGTTTTTGTAGGTGTTTTTACGGTGTTTGGAGCATTTTTAGTATCATCCATAGAGGGATTATCTGATGTTTTTTTTCTCTTTTTTCCAGCCATTTTCGACGTCGTCGGCTTGACTGATAATTATCTATAACTTTTTATTACATATCGTCGATGCATAGACAAAATCACACCTATTTACTACATAAGAGAGTCGCGGGGTAGACGCGTACCCTTGTAAGCCATGTACAGATATGTCAACAAAGCCCCATAAAAAACGTAATAATTTCGTGGTTAAAGGGATAAAAATATATATTATCGACCGTGTCGGCCGAGTGCCCATACTTATTTATAGTATAACATTCTATGTAGCAGTTATTGCCTACATGGCTAGTCTAACTACTAAGCAGGCGGATATCGAAGCTTGTAAAAACGCCATCATTACCATGGTGTTCCTGTTCCAAATTGGTTACTCATCAACATGGACTCCTTTATCTTTTTCGCACTATGCTAAGGTTTTAAATTGAGTCAGCCTTTTTGCACTATCAAAAAGTTCTATTTGCACGGTAAATACATCGATCAGACCCACTATCTTTTCTGTGATTGGCCAATACCACCTGGTTGCCCACTGCAACGGAGCTAGGCCTAATTAGGCCATATTTTATACACATCTACGCCTTCTAGCCTGCCTCTCGACTTTTTATCTTCTTTATCTTCATTATTTTTCATCAAAAGTCATCATCAGAATCTTTATACGCACGCGCGCGCCCTCGGTATACTGGCCCCTTTTAGGGGCATCTTCGACTGCTATCCCTCTACGACAAATCCTCCCTCCTCCTTCCACTACACCGGCAACGCGCGATAAAACCGCCTCAGTCAGGCGCCGCCCTTCAGAATAGGAGCAAGGTCGCAGTCTCGCAAAGATAGACGAAGAGGATACACAAGAGGGAGAGAGAGAGAGAGGGCTGAGTGCTGTTTCTATTCTTTCTAGTACAGCAGCTTTACCGGATGACAGCGCAACAGCCAGGGCACGTGAAGGGCTGGTAGTTCTTCTAGATTATACGCCTGAATACGTTGTCATCGATGATTCAGATAATGGTGTGGTTTTCGTTAGATCTCGTGTTGCTATAAAGGAAGAAGATGAAAAAGGTAGAAGTAGTGAGAGGCTTAGTAAGCGTAGGCGCATTTGACTTTGCTTTGATTTTTATTTTGTTTACGTCGATTATTAATTGGGACTAGCGTATTTTGGCCTTACCCACCCTAAGTCTTTACCGTGTAAATAGAACTTTTCAATAGTGTAAAAAGGCTGACTCTTTAAATTTCACAATCCGTACAAAGGGCATGGCGTAAGTTAAAACCTAGAGACTCCTCCCGTGTGCCATTTTACTAACACGAACAGTTTCTATAATATCTTTACGTCGTTAATAGGTTTCTTTAACTAGTACTTAATTCCCATTAGTTTAACTAATACTAAGTAAAGGTATATAGTTACAGAGTGTTATATAATTATAATCAAAGTACTAATAATATCGCAACGTAAAGATTCTACATCGTTAGTATATGCTAAAACTCTACTGTGGCTATTATCATCATGTTTACCTACCTAAAGACCAATGGTTTAACTTTTAAGCAGATTAACAAACGCTTCCAGGGTGGCCCCCGCGACCAGCTCGACAGCATTGTCGATGTCTATAATGGTGAAAACCCAATTATGGAGATAGAAGTTGCACCTATGCTTAAAGACGAGAAAGCTGGCGGGTCCAGCCGGGTGTAGTCAACCAGCGGCTCTACCCGGGGATTGGACACCATGCTTGCTATTATTGTCTAATTCTGAAGGAATAGCTTCATAGTGGAAACTCTGTTTCGGTAACATGCACACCAGCGCCTTCGTACCTTTAACTTCTTAAGTTTATTCTTCCATCTCACTTAAGCAAGCCTTTACAAAGTGCCTAGGCCCTGGCCTACCAGACAATGCCTTCTCGGATATGCTAGCTAGCTAGAACAAATTAAATAGGTCAGTTCCCAGCATCTGCCCCATCGCCTACCCATAGCCGATGCTCCTTGCCCGGGCGAACACGCCAACTTCTTAATAGGCGCACTATCGTAGACAAAGCGCACCTGCACTTACTGCCTCTGCCACACTACGACCACAGCCTGACGGCCAGCACCTTCAAATCGTCGTCGGCCACGACCAAATCGTGCTCGACCATCGCTGGTGCCCGTAAAAACACGAGGGCGAAGTCGATGGTTAGTGGGCCGCCCGCCACGGAAAAGCTTCCTGGGTCCATACGGGCCGCCTGCGATGCCTGGGGAAATGGCACCAGTCCAGCCCAGCACACGTCAACCGTCTGCATGCAGCGCGGCTGCGGGGCACCCAGACCTGCTCCAGTGGCCCACCGTGTCGCCGTCGCTCCCGGGCGTGAGACGACCTCCTGCCACATCTCAATGTGTATGCGGACCTCCGATCGAACGATCTTGGCCAGGATCACCACTTTCACTTGGTGATCCGAAGTCGAGAAGCACCACCTCATTTTAGCGTAGAGCGAAGGCATAGTTTGGGTGTAGCCGGACTCAACAACTAGAGTTGGCCAGTCTCCACGACGCCGCTGCGACCAGGGAAAGCCTCCCGAGTCCCACTCGCCAGAAGAACCGGCCGGACCCGGATAGGTGGTGCCGCCTGTTTCAGCCCAGTCTCCTTTCAGGCCCATTTGCACTACCTGAAGCAAAATTTCGAACCACAACATCCTGTGAATAGTTTCGTGCTTGAAAGTTGGTACCGTGATGATGAGGCAGCTCACGTCTGATAGATAGAATAAGCGGTACTTGCGACCACTAACATCGCGCTGACGTTCCAGGACTCGGAAATCACTCGCGGACACGTCACCGACCACCAACGCGTCACCCTCGAGCGTTTCAATGCGTGCCAGAACGTCTCTGGCGCTCGTGAAGAGGACATCTGGTGCTGGGCCGGCTTCCACAGTTGTCGATGGTGTCGTCGCTGCTGGCCTCATTGTATCGACGCTTGAGGATGGCGCACGCAGGACAGCTGTCTCGAGGTTAATCAAGCTCGCCTTGGACAGCGGCGTCACACGGTTAGCGGTACGCAGATTCTTCATGATGTTAGAAGACGATGTGGTGGAATTTAAGAGGTCAAAACACAGTTGGTGAGTGGGAGAGAGAGATGCAAAGACAAAGACGAGCAAAGTCAATGAGGGGGCAGAACAGTAAAAGAAGAAGGAAATGAAAAATGGGTGACAGGCAAGTAATACTACGCAAGGATCAAAGCCATCTCGGGACCCTAGTGATTGAAGAAAACTGCAGGTGATGTTTATGATTCAAGACGGTGATGCTGCAGCTGCATTAAGCAGGCCTAGCTTACCTAGTCGGATGCGGCCTTCACTGCCGCTGTTAACCTTGATGCAAGGTTTAGTTTATTGTTGAATGGCCTTGGCCTCTGGTAAAGGTGTGAGGCCTCGAGATATGAATGTGTCAATGGTGTTGCTCGTGCGAAGGAAAGGAAGCGGTTGAAGGCCATTGAGTAGTACTTCAAAGGCCATTGAGGAATAGCATAAACTTAGTGTGGATTTGCCACTATTAAGGGCATAATGTCACAGAGCTAACGACGGGAGCATTCCGTTGGAGGTTACCGCTACGTTAAAATGGTAAAAGACTAGTAACGGAAAGCCAAGTGCTTTACAAATAAACACGTGGTCTAGTCACGTGCTTCACTACTGACTCTACAGCCCTCGCCCTCTCCCTATATAAAAAGTCTATACCGAGGCTCGCGCTAAAATAATACTAAATAAAATAAACACAACCACCAGACCACTAATAGCCACCTTATAAAGGAGGACGTACTACGGTCTACGGTGTGTTAACCCTGCACGTATGGCTCAGCAAGGCTGGCAGCTCTGTCTCCGCCAGGGCTGCGACCCGTAAAAGAAAAAGTAAATGCTGTCATTGAGCCGATAAAACAATGTAACGGTATCCCTTTGAGTATGAAAATATTACGTTTTTTGTGGACAGCGCCGTTATTGGTTCAAACCCTTGTCTACGACCCATAAGTACATGTCAATACATGTAATTCTGTACCGGGAGCTAAGTACCCTATGTCTTTACTTAAAACATAGCATAAAGTAGCTGGAGATTATGTGATGGTCTTTGTGATCTTATATTGAGAAGTAAACAAAACCTTACTTAAAACGTAATATTTTCGTACTTTAGGGGATACTGTTTTTTTGAAGTATATAAAACCCTATAAAAACATATAGTTAGCTTATCACCCTTCCTTTTTGCGTCTTTATCTTATAAATATAAAACATAATAAAGTAAATGATATTTTAAGCCCTTATAAGAGCTAATAGTAAAGATGATTAAACGCCGGTGTGATAAAGCATAAAAAGAAACGTTTTTAAAGATGTAATAATAATAATTATAAATAACGAGAATAAATAAAACAATAATAATAGAAACAACACCAATAGCATAAATAATAGAAACAATAAAAACATTAGATATAATTGAAATAATGTTATAACACATGCTAATTTATCATCTCTGAAAGTACGTTTTTAAAGCTACGGGTGTATAATAGTTAAGCGGTTAACATGATGAGTGGTGCTTTTAGTGGGTAAGCGAACTAAGTACATGAAAGAGACATATACTACTAGTACGCTGTATTGCATTTCTTCTTTTAGCTATAATAGAGTAGTGCAAATAAAGGAGAAATAATAAGAATATCGGCCTGAGAATAGTCCGCTTTGTATTGATCAAAGCTTTTCTTTAACTATGTAAAAGGATAACCCCGCCTGCATCGTAGACCTTTCCTAATGAAGTTCGTCTCGCAACGTCTACATAATGTCCCGCGATCTACATTCCTCACCGCAATCGGCCAGACCACCGATCCCTCCACCTCTTCCACCGCCACCGCCACCGCATCTGGGACTTAGAGTTTCTCCTTTTGTTCTGAATACGAGAAGTGCTCCGCCCGGCTGGTTCTACCAATCCCCTAAACCACCGCCCCAGGTGAACCCCTTTGAATTGCCTACGGGGCCATACTTGGTCTACGGCACGTTGATCGACCCGAACATGGTAGCCGATATCCTGAAGCTTGAAGACGAGCCTATCCTGCGACCGGCTAAAATAGTTGGCTATACCTGCAAACTATGGGGTCAATACCCTGCCATGCAAGACGGCCCACAGGATGCGCCAGTTACTGGTGCCGTATATCACGTGGAGTCTGCAAGCGATGCAAAACGACTAGCTGATTACGAAACAAGTAACTATAAGATGCCACCGTGTTTGATCCCGTATACGGATGGAATCCACCCTGCCAGCGAGTTGGGACATGTCTTTACGTTTAACGGGAACCCGAAAGATCTTGACGAAGGCCGTTTTGATCTTGCGCTGTGGCTGAGAATGGGTCGACAGCCAGCGGCATGAACGAGGAGAAGCCAGGGTGCAAATATATCGATACTATACGTCTTTTAACTTTACTACACAGTTTTCTGTTTCTTTTTGCAGATATGCTATTAAATTAACGTGAAGTGAATTTCGAACGATAAGACGTGTTCTAAGTAGGATAACATTTTAGTTGGTTTTCTCATACCGTTACATGGGTCACTTCTCGGGCATAAGCATCTGCTAGGTGATTGAGTTTAATGGATTTAATTTCAGTGAGACGCAGAATAGATCTGGAAATCAAGGCCGTGCTTTAACTATCTAGTAGAAACGAGAAAAGGGGAAGTCTATAGAAAAACTCGATGGTACAGAGAGTAGCATTCAAGTGTGGAAGCCCTCACCGATACAGTAAGGAATGGGGTAAGACTCGTTCGTGCATAGTCTCATGACACCTCTCACCCAGTTCAAGTCCTTGTAAGCCTGGCTACTGTATGTAGTCGAAGTGAAGCTGTTTACCGTTGGCGAGTCTGTGCAGCCAGATAGCACGTTTCCTTTGATTTCGCGAGCATAGGGCTGACTAACAATGACGCCGAACATGTCATGTGGCACGTTGAAGCTCAACGTCTGTGAATCTGTAGTCGTCCATGTCTCCGTGTAGGTAACCGATAAGGTGACTTGGAGAACGTCCTCCACAAGAGTCAAGGCTTCCGAGTAGCCCACTGCGATCGAGTTCGCGATCGAGTAACCTGACGTGACGGAAACAGATGCGATAGTGAGATTCTCGCCGCTGATGACGGGGGAAATGGCAACGTCTGGTGTTAGGAGTGTCGTATTGGAAAGGACTTGCACTTCGGTGCTCTCTTCGCACCCACGTGCAAGTTTTCCAGATCGGCGTGAGTGTGCCGCTGACAGCATAGCGGAAGATTCATGGGGTGCAGCCATGTCACGGGCTTGAAGAGCATCAAACTCCGAGGCTTTCATGATTTGTGGCTGACCATTTCCGTCAAGGAGGATAACATCGTCGTGAGACAAAATGGTGGGAGCAGGCGTTGCCGTAACAAAGCCAACAAGGGCCAAGAGGGTTGTGAGGCAGATCAGCATCTTGTCGAAGTAGGTAGACGTGAAGAAAAAGTTCATTGTGGAATAGGAGGGAAAGAGATTCTGTGCAGAGTGTGTTATCCTGAAGAAGAAGTAGTTGTAAAAATAGAATCAGTGTTCGTAATATGAGAATATAGCTCTACTAAATGGAAAAGACTGCTATTGTTGCGAGATCGATGAGTGTGATTTGGTAGTCGAATATATTGTAACTTTTGTTGAGGTACAGGTGGCGTCTTATATAAATGAACGACACCGAAGAATCTAAAGGCAAGTAAAAGCAAACCCAGTGTACGAATACTTTTACGTGCATCATCACAAACTCCAGGTTAGCGATGTACGAATTTTAGAGCATTGCATTACAAGGATCGTGATATTAAGACAGACTGGTATAGTCTTGACAAATAGTCTGATCGCGAGCTATGACCATGCTGTTCTCGAGGACGAGGATCGTATGGACAATCAATGACGTTTTGGGATACCGAATCACAAAACCGGATGAAAAGGGAAACAAACGTATCCTCGCTGCCGTACTTTGCATTAAAGTGACTGGTCAAATCAGACAATTGCCAAGAAAGTATTCCCTATGGCATCTTATGCTCAACATAGCCACCGCAGATCAAAGCTGGCTGTGCCTTGCCCCTGCGAGTATGCAGATACCGATAGTAATAGTGAAAACCAAAAATACGAGGTCACAAATCGGAAAACTGTGGAGTTTCTGGAAATAACAGAATGCAAGACAGGGGCCGCATGACGTTGAAAGACAGGCATTCCCAGTGATCTGTTCCCGTACATCTTATTAGGTGTCACGTTTCAGATACGTCAATCAATGCACATCGAAGCCTACCGAGACTACCCCGGCGAATTGATAATTACCCTAGGCCTCACCGAGAGATAATACGAGATATCACAACTACGCATCAACAATCATCCTCGGATGAACTGGTAAATCTTTAAAGAATAAAAGCCCACGCATTCTTATATTATATATAACCTGCACGAACCAGTTCTTTTTTTTAAGTACTCTTTCACACAAGCAAACCAGTATAGTCTTTTCAACCGAATCAACAATAACGTTCACTTTCTTTCATACAACAACAATCTATCACCTGTCCGTCATCTTCACTTCGGCAATATGTTCTTCGCGTACATCTTCTTTTTCGCAACTCTCCTTGCCTCAGCGTATGTTTCCCAGCACTGGCTAATTCCAGCATTTATTAACTAACTTCTATAGATCTGCTGATCTCCATGCAAGCTGCACTTGTCATAACGGGGATAGTTATAACTGGCGTATGACTACCATTGCCTGTACGGCTTACAACAACGCCGATTACAAAGTGAGCGAGACGACTTATACTGCCTCCACTCAAACATATGCTAACTACTTTAGTGGGGTGGAACTGTCTACGATACCCCCTCTGGTCGGGTAAGTTGTGGGATACACTAGAGTTCATGTTTCATAGTCACTAACATATAAAAGTGCACACAGGAGAGTGCCGACAGCCAGATCGCTGGCGATCAGTGGGAAGACGCGTGCAAGAGCATTGCTGCTTCTGGCTTCCAATGTGCCGATGGTCAAGGGACGTGCTTCGCCGACCCGGATGACGTTCAAGGTTCATGTTAATAAAATGGGGTAAAGTTGAGGGGTATTCTTACTTTATTAAAGAAGGAAGTTGGGGTGGATAAGCTACGCCAGGCAGGGCTTTGTAGGTGGGGGATACAGACGAGACAGAATTTAAATATGGCATAGTTAATTCTCTGGGGCATGGTATATATGACTGGGATTGTGTCGACCTGTTTAGCACGTACCACAAGCCAGGTCGGGGGTGAACAAAACTCGTCCTTAGTTTGACAGGCGAGGTTCTTAAACAGAGTTAGGCTCGCTAGGGTCTACCACATTACGCCAATCCCACGAACACGTGGCTAACAGGGTATATAAGATAGTAAAATCTAGACTCATATATTTAATTCTCGTCCATTACATATTTGATTCACCTAAAAGTAGCTCTATATGCCCCATCAATAGACCATTGATAGTTTTCGCGATATTCACAAAAAGAAGGATGGAGTGGGAAGGAGAAATGGGCAAGCAGAATATCGAGATGCGGTCGCGTGGAGCGATGGGATGAATGCGGTCATCGGTTGTGTGTGTAGGAACCAATAAGACTCGACAATCTGGTCATTTAAGTTAGTATGATACAACAGAAACACTTGGGAGACTATCAACTCATTAACTGCAGGTCCACCTTCTCATCAAATGTTTATGAAAGGTAGTCCTTTGCCTTGTCCGTATCATTAACGCCATTAATGATGGCATGCGAGAGACATGGACACCCTTTGGCCCGAATTCATGTACCAGTGACTGGGACACGGGTCGGATACCAAACTCGATCATCGCGAACAAGGCTAGTCAAGATCGTCCTTTGAGTGCTGTTGGTCATGGTAATATTAGGCTTTAAACAAAATGGAGTTCGTTATTTTTTTAGTAGTACAGATGAGGGGACTCTGTTGCGCGGTGAAGCAACGTGGCGTGAGAAAAGTTGAAAGTACCCCGGCAGACAGTTGCAGGCTCCCCACGGAATTCTCGGACTCAATTCGAGAAACGGTTTGCACTTGCAACCACGTTGTAAACTGCCATAGCAATTCAAAAATTGGCGCCAAATGTGCTCCTGACCTGACCCCTGGTTGAACTGACACTGGAAACTGGTCATGTCGGTAGGAATACCGAGTGCTAAGCCGGCATTCTGATTGATTACATGTATACGGGGTCAAGCGAGAAAAGTGAGCGTGCAAGGAAAACCACCGAATATGTCTTTGAGAACTGGCGTGCGATCGCACTGCCACAGGTCCGGGCCGAGCGCCACCAATGACGGCAATAGAGTTGGGTATGATGTTTAGTAATACATTAGTATCTTATATTAGTGACTGTTTACCGATCGCCACATACGCGAATATGTAAGCGCTACAGTCCAACGAGCTAACTAATTTTCTGTCCTAGCTGGAATAGATCTAGCATGTAGCCACGATTACTAAGATTACTGAGAGTGCCAATAGTGACGGAAATCGCCGCTGCAATAAGTACAAAGTATCCACCTATTTATTATACAAGGCTGGCTTTGTCATATAATGTCCCGCCTGTATTTCCGGCCGAGCGCCCGGCTGAATCGGTCGAATAACGGTATGCACACTATAGTTCGACCGCAGACGGTTTGTCATGCCACGTCCTATAAAAATTAAGACCGTTGGGTATCACAACCATTGTATGACGTAGTCACATCAGAGGTATAAAGCAAGACGCCCTTCTACATACTACAATGAATATGCATCTGCTAATTTAAGTTCATTGATTGATCAACATACTACGCACCAGAAATTCACGATATTCTACAACCTCCAACTTTCGCCATGTCAAAGCTCATCACCGTTTTTGGTTCCACTGGAAATCAGGGAAGCTCCGTCATCTCCCACATTCTCCATGATGACAAGCTGTCGAAGGAATACAAGATTCGCGGTATCACCCGTGATACCTCAAAGCCTTCCGCCGTGCAGTTGGCCAAGAAGGGTGTCGAGGTTGTCTCTGTAAGTAATGTTGCGTTTCATTCCCTTTTTTTAATATATACTAACTTCAAATGCTACTTCCAGGCTGATATGAACTCCGTAGAGTCCCTCGCCAAAGCTCTTGTAGGGACCGACGTTGTGTTCATCGTTACCAACTATTGGGAGACCAAGGATGGGGACGTGGAGCGTCAGCAGGGCAAGAATGTGACCGACGCCGCAAATCAGGCCGGCGTGTCGCACGTCATCTTCTCGACGCTGTATAACGTCACCGAAGAGACCAAGGGCCGCCTGACGCACGTCCCACACTTTGATAGCAAGGCCGATGTTGCCAAGTACATCCGGGCGTCAGGTCTCAACTACACATTTGTCCTTCCCGGCTATTACATGAGCAATTTCACTCGGATGCTGGCTAAGAACGATGACGGTAGCTACACTCTGTACTACCCTGTTGGTGACAAGGCCAAGTTCCCCCTCTACGACGCAGCTTCTGATTCAGGTATGCCCGGCCATGTTTTCATATACCCAATTTACATATTTCTAACATATGTCAGGCTTGTTCGTCAAGGCAATCCTCAAGAACCTTGACTCCTTGAACGGAAAAGAGGTACTGGCTGCAAGTGGTTACTATACTCCTTCCCAGATCGTGGAGACATTTAGCAAGGCAACTGGCAAGAAGGCCAACTTTGTGCAGGTTACGAACGACCAGTACAAGGCATCTCTGCCGCCCGCGCTCGCTGATGAGTACCTTGACAACCAGCTGTTTGTAGAGAAGCCAGGGTACTACCTCGGCCAAAGTCTTGAGTCTAGTCTCAAACTTTTGGACTCGAAGCCGGTGTCTTGGGAAGAGTTCGTCAGGAAGAATGCCGCGGCCTGGGCCTAAGCCTTAGCTGTTGGCCCTTACCCGCTTTCTACTCGAGAAAATGCGTGTTACTACGTACTAGTATCAGTGTGGTGGTAGTAAAATTACAAAAAAAATGTATTTATACAATTATTTAATGCTACTACATATCAAATTGGTCAACTCTTTATCGGTCCATGAATTTAATTTGATGCTATTGGAAAACAGGGTGGCATAGAGATTGTTGAAATCACGCCGAAAATGTTGAATATGAATTTAATCAAATCAAAACAAAACAAACCGAAAACCTCGACCCTTCTTCAAATGTCAACCGCTACTTCCGGTGCAACTACTGAGCCTGAATTCCAAGACGACGGAAACCGCCGCTGCAGGAACACGCCTTCTGGATCTCGGCAATCTTGAGCTGGTCCTTGGTCGGATCCGTCGATTCATCCTCCAGATCCCACTGGAGAAACTCGTTCGTGTAGTTTGGGATAAAGGCGTCCTCCAGCACACCGAGGCGCTTGCCGTACTTGGTGACCTTGGTCCAGTCGCGGAGGACGTTCTTCAGATCCTTAGAAAAGTAGGCATAGCTGCGCTCAAAGATCTTCCGGTTGAGGGCTGTGGCCATGGGGGGTTTGAAGTTGGCATACTCCAACCATGCCTTCTCTGGCTCTGCAATGACAAAGTCCGTGGCCTGCTTGATAGCACGCATGAATGCCTGCACCTTGCCTGGGTTATCCGCAACAAAGCGGTCGTTTCCAATGTACAGAACCGTGCAAAAGCAGCAGCAGCCAAGTTCAGCGAGCTCGTCGATACGGAGCATCAGCACATCGGAACGATCACGGCCCTGTCCAACCAACCACTCCTCCAGTTCGACCATCTGGACGTTCTCTAGGCCAATACCAGCGTCGATGGTACCCTCGATGATAGCTTTCGACACGTTCATACCACAGCGGACAGCTGTATAGTCATCGGGCGTCATGCCATAGTAGCTTGTGAGCTCGTCAATCTGTATCTTGCCGAACTCGCCCACGTAACCGATGCGCTTCCCTTTCAGGCTGTGAAAGTCGGTTGTGATACCGGATGACTTGAGATACACGACTCCAGTGAATGGCTCGTCAAGAAGGCTTCCAATGGATGTCACGGGAAACCCGCGAGCCTTGGCCTATATGTCGTATCAGCAATGCATCTTGCTGGTGTCTCGCATGAAGAAATTACACGCACAGCAAGGGTATGGATCATGGCTTTGAATCCAAGATCGACCTTTCCGGAACCAATGAGCTCGGTAACATCCTGTGTAGCAGTAGTTAGTTACCAGTAAGTATAACGGAATGAATTCCTCATTCTTCTGACATACACTGGGGTCGTTAGGCTCGATGATGGCAACCTTGATGCCTTCGTTCTCGAAGTATCCTTTGGCCTGAGCCAAGAAAAGGGGGGCATGGTATGGCGTCGCGTGCCTAGGATGTTAGGACCGTGGCTACAGTATCAGTAAGTGGGAGCATACCAATTCGTGAGAAAGGTGATCTTGTCAGTCGACATATTGACAGATCAAGCCGAAGGCTGCCTGTGTTAGTAAAACTACTTCCTGTACCTATGAAGAAGTACAAAGGGTGGGGGGGAGTCAAGAAGCAAGTCCTTTCGCTGGTATTATCCAGATCAAGTTCACCGGTATTTCTCAGATCAACAGCCTATCTTGTGCCTGGTAGAAAAATTATCCCCAGCGATTAGAATCCAACAAGATAGGACGTCTATGCCAGGGTAAATTCCATTCCACAACACAAAAGAGGCTGCCAAACACCCGGCTGCTATCTCTAATAGTTACCTCGATCTGCAGATGATTCCTTGCGATAAGTCCCATGATGCCAACTCCGGAAGTCGTACTGTTGGTAGTGTTGTTGGTGTTGTGGCTTGATATGAGTAATATCGAGAGTGAAATGTGTACGGACAATGAGGAATCGAGAAGTTGAGAAGTTGCCAGCTTCAAGCCTTAAATATGTGGTGTACGGCGAGAATGAGCCGGGCAAAGCCGCCCATAGCCTTGGCATTCCGCTAGTGGGTGCGGTCTTTATTCGTTTTACCGCTATCGGAGAAATCACGGCTTAAACTCTGATCCTGACGGAAAGTGAAAACGGCTCCGTTAAAACCCGAAGGAGACGCAAATATCTCCTGGTGGCAGTTGTCATTTCAGTGTGCATGTCTGCGTCTTCAAATCCCGCTGGTAGCCGTGGTAGCTTCGATGTGGGACTAATAAAGTGGCTATAAATGCGGAGTAATACGTAAGATAATAGTTATTAAGGGCGTGATGCGCGGACACTTGCTCGGTGTCAAAAAATTGCTCGGTGTCAGAATTACCTTTTTAAGCAGATACATAAAACTAGGCACGTATGTGGGACTACCTTAATGTACCCTTTCACTTCCTAACTTCCCGTAGAGATATACCCTTATTACTTTTTATTTCTTGGCCCCTGATTTCGCCTTTGATTTTTTAGCAACTTTAATGCCTTTTTATATGGGTTTCACACCTAAATCAGCAACACGATGGCCGATACATCCGAAATTAACACCGTCGATAAGGAAATCGAGGATCTTAACACTCTTAATTCTTTTACTTAACCTTCACGCCCTCGGTATCATTATAGTGCGCATAAATATTTAGACTTATCGTCGATTATATAAGACGCCGAAAGGCGAGATATTAATTCGAATATATAAAATATTTTCATAATAGATTTCGGTAGCAACGATTTTTAAAAACTCGCCGAGGATAACGTTAAAGAGGCTTTTAATATCGTCGGTTATAATAACGATATTTTTACTATATCTTTTATTATAATTATAATACTTAATAATTAATTTTATTATACATAAGTTATATATACGATTACTATTATAGCTTAATTATAAAAGATATTAAACTTAATAAACACACTATAAAAAACTTTTATCACGAAGTCGCACGTATCTCGCTACGACAACGCATATTTATCAATTCGACATTAAAATCGGAATCGCAATACTCGACTACATAGCTTACGGCCGCGGCGGACGCGCGCCGCCCTTACGCGGTCGCGGAGGCGGCGTTGTTATACCGTAGCGACGCGACCGAGCGACTCTATCATAAACCGTATATAACGATAATAATACCTTGCTATTTATAATAATCCGTATGTGTTATATACGGATTACTTTTATATGATTACTTAATATTTAAATTAATTAAATCGTTTTATTTAAAGTAGTCCGTATTAAGACCTCTGTATTAAACCGTTTTATTTTTATAAGATTAAAAGTTAAAAATAAAGAATAAAAGTGGTCCGTATTAAGATTATTTACTGTTATAAAATTAAATTAGGGTTAGGGT
>JANSLV010000135.1:0-20556 GCA_029298845.1 Ophiostoma perfectum
TATATAAAAAAAGTCGTCGACTATCTATTTAAATATAATTAATAATAATTATTAATATATATATATTCGGTAACGATAAAAATATTACGACTATTTTATATATACTTCTCCTCGTTAACTAATACAAATCTCACCGTTTAACGCAGTAAATACGTTAAAAAACGCGTTTACGTCGATATAAAGTCATTTAGTAAAAAGATATATTAATAACTCTTGGTTTCGAAGGATTCCCGCCAGGCCCACACGGTACCAGACTTGAGGTGCGTTTTGAGTGGTACGAGGTGTATATTTTGGGCATTTACCGAATTCTTACTTGAAAATCGTTAACTTACCCATACTTGAGAATTTTAGAACGGGCCCTTAATGGAACTCTGCGTATATTGTCGATTAAAGTAGATATAAGTAGTGATGAATGCACTAAACATCTTACATACTTTTTTATAGCAATCTAATAATGACGACTAGCGATAAAACATTGATCCGTGGCTAGGTTATTTTATGATTTATTTAAGGTACATGCGACGACAAAGTATATTAACTGCCATACTGCCCGGTGGAATTCGTAGGCATTATCTTGATCGATTTGATCAAATTTAAATCGATTATTTAATAGTAACTCAGCTGGTTCAGAGCCCACACGAAACAGCAGCTACATTGTCTCATTTCATTTACCCGTCGAGTCTCTAAATATATACCTGAGGTCAAAAATTACGTGTCAACACGCTCCAGCCTCTCTAAAATTCAAAGGCTCAGCTACCAAGATCCAATCTCTGTGGCGACCCACTGTTGACACCCCTGCGAGCCCGTCACTGCTCTACGTCACCAAAATAAAATGTCGTGGCTGGTCCTTTATGGGCGGCTGGTCTCGTATTACAGGCTCCGCTACACTGCGTATACTCGGCCAGCCACCACTCCCAGCCACGCACATTTTGATTTTTGATTTCTGATGTCTGGTTTTCTTCACATCTAATATAAGGTATTGCTTTCCAGAAGTCGAGAAGAGCAAGTTTCACGACTATCATACCCTCATTCCATCGACAGCATTCCAGAGGACACCGATAGTCCATTCCTCGACCCAAATCCAATAGCTCCTGGTTCCGTCCACCGCCTTGGACATGGCCACATCTGCCCAGTACCAGCAGACCGCTAGCCAGGCGCTGCCCCCTAAGAAAACTCGACAAAGATACCGGCGGGAGACCGACGACCTCGACCCGGCGACAAGAGGAAGCTATGCTGATCCCTACGACTACAATGACTATCCGCCGGGTTCGATAAGCGCCAACACTGCTGCGGCCCGCCAAAGCCCACACAATAGCGTGCCAATGAGCCCTGGTGCCGGACCGTCGGCGTCTCCCGCACTTGCTTCCGCTTCCAACGACGCGCCACGCACCACCCGCCAGCGACCACCTTCCTACGAGTCGAGCACCGAGCAATTGTCCCGTGGAGGTTACGGCGGGGAGCGGCGGCGGCCACAAACATCATCGCAAAGCCAATCATACAACCCTGTACAGCTCCCGACACAGGCACCAGCAGGAAGCCGCACCATGCCATCCGGAAGCGCGCTGCTGCGCCAGACGCAAGCCCAGCAGTCTTCTTCCCAACCACGCCCTTCACAGAGTCAAAGTCACTCCCAGGTCAACCAGTCACCCACAGGCCCGTCGCAGCCTAGCCCGATAGCTGCCCAGGCGGCCGGTGCATCGATCGCTCGGCTCAAGACACCAAGCGTGATGGAGTCTGTTCTGCAACCCCTTGGAATTAAAGTTCAAGAGTACGACAGATTAATGCATGAGGCTCAGGACGACATGAAGCGCTTGGATGAGGAGCTGCGTGCTCTCCAACAGCGCCGCGATGAAGCAGAGAGCCGGTTTCTTGACGCAGAGGCACGACATAAAGAATGGCAGCAGCAATATGACGGCGTGCGCCGTACTCTCAACGGCGAGGTCCTAGTGGCGTCCCCGTTGCCGCCCATGCCCCAACAGGCCAAGATCAACGAACCTCTGCCCATTCACCATATCCAGCACCCAAACAGCATTCACAATGATGACGACGACGACGACGACGATGACGACGATGACGACAACGAGCCGGTCTACAAGCGGCCATGGTCGATGAACCACCAGAGCAGCTTTACGAGCACAAAGTCGAAAGGCAGACGGAGCCGGCTACTCTCTAGCATATTTGGTGCTTGAAATAATTTGGGGATTCGACACAAACCATAGGGCAAAGGGGACAAAGGAAAACAACGGGTCCTGTGGATTCACTGATCTTCAGTCACGGATTAATGACAACTGATTCTGTTTGATTTTCGCATTGCATTTAATTTAGGAAGGACTTTATCACGAGCATTTTCATTTTCATTTCGTTTCGGTTGTTCTCATTTACATTCTTTCTATTCGTTACCTCACTTCTCTCATTATCTTTCGCAAGCCTAACGATAATTAATTTGCTTGACAAATTTACCTGTAATTTAATACCATATGGGTCCACAGTAGTTGCCTAGGCCCGGCACAACAATACAGGAAATTTCGATGCCTAGACATGCTGTGAGGCTGTTAATAACCGACGCTGTTTCACATATCGAGGCTGGCAACAGACACAACGCATTGTCAAAACTGCGCCAGCATGCCGTACGACAGCACTGCATCGCTCCCTTACCACGAGCCTTCTATCGAGACACTGCTTATTCTGTCGTCGTTCATCATCCTTTTGAACGCAATCAACTGGATCGTGGACAAATGGCTGTTTTGTGGCCTTGTTGGCCAGATCTTGATTGGCGTTGCCTGGGGGGCGCCCGGGGGCCAGCTTCTTGCTTCAGACACTGAGAAGGCCATAGTCGAGCTGGGCTACATTGGCTTGATTCTGCTCGTTTTTGAAGGTTCGTCTACCCACTGTGTCTACGGCATCCCACTCGTGAGATTGCTGACCATGCTCCAGGCGGCTTGTCGGCAAACATGTCGTCACTTCGGGCAAACATCTTTCTGTCAACATGCGTGGCCCTGACCGGCGTTGCGGTCCCCATCGCTCTTTCGTTTATCCTGATGCCTCTGACCGGCGCAACACATTTCCAGTGTTTTGCTGCCGGTGCTGCTCTCTGCTCAACCAGTCTGGGTACTATTTTCACTCTGCTCCATGCCTGCGGCTTGGGTACAACACGTCTCGGCGTGGTGCTCACGAGCGCTGCTATGCTTGACGATGTGGCAGGACTCATTATGGTCCAGATTATATCAAATCTGGGCACTACGACCTCGGAATTCTCAGCTGTCACCGTTATTCGGCCAGTTTTTGTCTCTATCGCGTTTGGTACTTCTGCTGTCGTCATCTGCCGCTTTGTGCTTGTGCCAGTACACGAGCTACTTCTGCGATCTGACTCTTGGGTGTGCACCATTGCAGAGCACCAGAAATTACCGCTTGTCAGCTATATCACTCTGCTCGTTGGTGCTGTCACCGCATCAAGCTATGCCGGAACCTCGAATTTGTTCGCTGCCTATATTGCTGGCGCGGTGATCAGCTGGTGGACGACTCTGGACTCATCGCCAATTCGACCACTTTCGCCACTCTATGGTGTCCAACACGAGACCGGCAGGCCGGATACTACTACCGAAGGCGGGCAAGTTGATATACACCTACACAATCAACCGGCCCAAGATATTAGTCGATCGGATGTGCCAGTTCCGGTTCCTCAGACTACCAGTGTCTTTGAACACTACTTTCAACCAGCCCTTGTATGGGTGCTTCAGCCATTCTTTTTTGCCTCTGTGGGATTCTCTATCCCTATCACCGCCTTGTTCACAGCCCGGATTGTCTGGAAAGGCATTATCTATACTATTCTGATGATGCTCGGCAAGATTGTATGTGGCCTGTGGCTTGTTCGAGTGCCCAGGCTAAGCTTGAAGCTATCAAAAGACCATAAGAAACTGCTCACAAGAAGATCACCTGTCTCCCTATCGAGCACTGAACCTAGAGATACTTATCATGAGCCAACAACGAGGTCTTTCGAAAATAATACTGGTGATGAGCGCCTTCAGCCGGCGGTAGACAGCCAGCAGTGCCGGTTGGATACAGAAGAGGAAGAACCCGCAAGGGCTACAGCAACCGCGACCGAAGAAGCACGCCAAAATGCTACCCCAAACTCTCAGAACCCATTGTCACTTTACCCTGCATCTATACTGGGACTTGCAATGGTTCCAAGAGGCGAAATCGGCTTTTTGATATCAGCAGTTGCACAGAGCGGTGGTATATTCGACTCTGGAACAAGTACTGCAGAGTCAGATATCTTTTTAATTGTCACATGGGCCATTGTGTTATGTACGGTAGTCGGACCTGTATGTGTTGGCATTCTCGTGGGACACGTGCGCAGGCTTTCTACTGAGAAAGGGAACCCGGCGTCGCAGAGGAACGTTTTAGGTGTATGGGGCTGCTGACACGACAAGTATACTTGATACTATCACTACAGCACATAGCAGAGACATTCGCGAACATGTAAATTATGGAAGTGCTACGAGCAAATCATGGTACAGAGGAAGAATAGTTTATATATATTATAATAACACGACGAAGTGGACAATGATCTGTCGCAAATTATGTCTATTTTAGAATGTCAGGGCTAAAGCCGTGTGCTATTTACTTTGCAGAGCAAGCACTGTCAGTAAGGGTCTTGTTGGTGGACTGGCCCAGACCCAGGCACGTGGCAATCTTGAAGAATACGTCAATGCTGTTAAAGGTTCCGCCAAAGGTCTCCTGGCAAGGACCGCGAGCATACTATTGAGAAGCTGTTAGTTATGAAACATAAATATAACCAGTACGGAATAGAAGAAGACTTACTACAGGCACATCGGTCAGCGAATGAACACCCTGGGTTTCATCAGCAGGGAGAGTGCCGTTGACGACAAAGCCATCGGTGTTATCGAAGGCAGAGACGTATCCGCGAGTGTTGGGGATACGCGAGCCGGTCCTGTTGATTTGATAGTTCTCGCGGCGGTCGGGACTGGCCCCCATACCGGCGGCAATGGCGTAGCGGGGGTCCCAGTTCACTGGGAAGTTGGAGCCGGTGTTGTAGCTAACACCTTCCTGCTCGACAGTGTACTGAGACAGACCGGAGTTCTGGTAGATACCAACAGCAGAGCGCTTCTCACGGTCGGTAGGCTGCTCTGAGAGGTATTTGGTGTCGGCGTTGCCAAAAACGTCTGGAGTAATTAGCAGGGTGTGGTCAAAACTACGGTCAGCTTTGAGGCTCTGACATACCGAAACCATGACCGTGATCGGCAGTCACCACGATAAGAGTGTGGTCGAGCTCGCCAAGCTCCTCAAGCTTCTTAAAGGTGGCGCGGATAGTATCGTCAAGCTCCAGGAGGTCACCTAGAGCACGTTGGTAGTCAAGAACGTGCATTTGCTTGTCGATGGAGGCGGCCTCTGACATCAGGAAGAAACCCTCGTTGCCACTGCGCTTGTGGAGAACATCAATGGCCTTGAGGGTCATCTCCTTAAGACCAGGAAGGTCCGTGGCGGCCTTCTTTGCGCCAGAGGGATCGTTGGTGTAGCTGTTGAGGTTCTCAGGGAAGACATTGCGGTCAATCCACACAGGGAGGTTGGACTTGCAGAAGACACCAAGAGCTCTCTCGCTGTCAGGCGCTGCCTCGAGTGCGGTCTTGTTCAGGCTGATGCTGTAGCCCTTCTCAGCAAACTTGGCAAAATAGTCCTGGCCCTTGTACGAGCCAGAGCCGGGGAGAAAATTCTCAGCACCTCCACCAAAGTAGACATCGGGACCACCGGTATGGGGCCAGGAGTAGTTGTTGACACCATTCAGAGCTTGCTCGATTAAAGGTCCATATGTGCCGCGGGAGCGGGTATGGGCCGTAAGGGCAATAGGCGTGGCATCAGCAAGGAAAGCAGTGGAGACAGCACCCCAGGCAGAGCCCTGTTTTTATCAGAATAAATTCATCATGCTGTCTGTAGTAGCACGGAAGGACTTACCCAGATGCGCCTCAGAAGCTCGACAATAGTCTCAACTTTCGGGTCGTCAAACAGATCAGGAGACGAGTCGGCATAGACACTGGCTTGTTGTTAGAATAACTCTATTAGATGCTGCTCATAGTCCAAAAGCATTACGTCTTCAGGCTACGCACCCCATTGCGTTGACAGTGCTCTTGTGGCCAGAGTAGAGAGCAGAAGCAGAGTTGGCGCTGTCGGTCATGAAGCTGTCGATGGAGTGTGTCATCTGGTGACCGAGAACCGGGAACTCATCGAGCTTTAGCAGGCTCTGGTACTTTCCGTTGACGGTTTTGTGTCCCAGAAGACGGGCAGCCGTGATCATATTGGTAGTCATGCCATCGCCTAGACCGTTAGCACGCCAGCAATATAATCGATGCCACTCATAGCAAACGTATGACATACCAACAAAGAGAATGACATTCTTTGCTCTCTTGTGCTCGGCAAGAGGACGGACCGTCCAGGTAGCAGTGGTGGTCTCGGTGGAGTAGTACTTGAGGGTGACGGTGTAGTCGCCCGGCTCGTAGAGAGCAACGCGGCGGTATATCTTGGACGCAACGTGAACGAGTGATGCCTCGCCGGCATCCTTAGCATACAGGTCTTCGTACCATGAGAAACTCCATTTTTCAATGGCAGGCTCCTCAGTGATACCGAAGAACTCAGCAATGCTCTTGGTCTGGCCGCCATCCTTGGCAATGGTGACAGAAAAAGCCTCGTCGGGAATACCACCGTTAGCTTCGCTACCGTTAACCGGAGCATGGACCTCGAAGCGAATGTCGAACTGCTGTCCAGGGAGAAAGTCCTGCTGATCAGGAGGGATGACACAGCCCAATGTTGGGCATGTACCCAACCGCTGGTAGGTCTGGGCAGTGGTAGCGGAGGCAGCTGCCAGGAGAAGGAAGGCGCGGCGCATAGAAAGCATTGTCACTGATGCTTTAGCCCAATTTCTCGTGTCGAAGATGCGTCTGAACAGAGCAAGGAGACACAGAGGATCTCATAAATGCAAACATGGTTGCCTGTCTGCTTGCTTAAATAGGATCGACGCGGCCGCCTTGAGAGCTTCTTTATCGGCTGCAGGTTTTCTGTTCCCGCGAGCTCAAACAACTCGTCCGCACGTGGTATTTACATTCCGTCTTGTACATCTTGGCGTCAAGCGTAATAGAGTGCAAGATATAAGCTGCAGAAGCATGTGAATCGCATAGAGTGATAGAAAAAGCTGTGAATGTAAAAAATACAGGTTGATAAATCAGAGACCGCTTATCCGAGCACGTGTACCAAAATCTTTCCTTAATACAAACAACAGACGACGAGACTGCAATCTTACAAAGACCTCTGTCTTTAGGTTCTTGGCTCTGATATTGCTCTGTCCTTGGCGGCATGAGCCAAGGCTCTATATCTCTGGGCATTGTAGAACGTGCCTGTGGCGTAGACCTGGTCTGGTTTGTTGTAAATGTAGCTTGGAAATCGACGGTTTCCGGATGCATTGATAAAGAGGAACTTCATCCGCGTTACCGAGCGAAGCAAACGCCAAAAAGAAACGAAAAGACAGATGCTCGTCATGGGCGCAGTTTTAAAATAAAGATGTCGATTCTAGAGTCTCCACTTGAAAAATATCGCTTAGGGTGATGTTGTAGCAATCTCCCGCCCGCAGCAAACAAGTACAGTGTGTTTTCCTCAATAGCTTCACTGCATCAACCTGACATACCGTTTCAGTCCAATCGTATCACAGCTTTGTTTCTCTGAGCCAGAGAAGGAAGGATGCCTAGAGAAAATCAGCCGGTCTCCAGGAAGGATTGGAGAAACCACTTCACACAATTGTGAACTCCTTCCCTAAATGAGCAGTCGTAAGAGACCCGGGGCATTGTTGCGGAAGCAGAGGAAAGCAGAGAACGGGGCCTTTCACTGGTATTTTAAGGTTTATATACGCGGACACGCAACTTATCGTCACCAGTCAGGTAATTGTTAAAAGCTTTGCCCCTGTAGAGAGACTCGGGAGCCGGTCGACTTAGGAGCGCCGTCATGGCGGTGAGATAGTTACCATAACCCAATTCAGTAGATTCTGTGTAGCAGATGCGAACAGGCCGTCTCGTTCGATGATATCCTAGGCCTACGTGTGCTATAAAGCTCAGAGCCCAATTCGGGAATAATAATGAATCAAAAGAACAAGTAAACCAGGCACCCGTCAAGGTACCGGCATCACGATACGGCTTCACTTGCTGCTGATGCATCGTGCTTGTCCCAAGATACACACCTTAAGCGGCCGCCGCCCAGAGCACAGTGCGACAAGTGTATCGTCGACGTCGTACTGGGAACATCTTCCTTGGTGGGGGCTGGATTATATCGCCATCTTAGAGGTCCGTCATAGCAATGAGCAGGTTGTTAGAATAATTTGTAACTGATCGACCGGTCTCCGTACTACTTTTCAATCCGAATAAGCTCTGGGTGCCCTTTCTTCGGCGCGGGACTTTTAATGTGTTTACGCACCTGCAGTTCTGGCTTTGCTCGATTGTATTGATGTTCACCTTGAGCGCTCAAATTGGTTTCACTCTGCACACTGATATATGAACCAAACATCAGGTAAAACACGGCGTGGCTCTATGAAGATCACGAACCAGCCAGACAGTTTAGCTTGTGCCTTAGCCGAGCTTTGGGAAACTTGGAAAGTGCTCTTCAACAACGTCGCCAATGTGCCTGGGATAGTACTTTTCCCTTCCCTAGAAAGTCAGCTATTCTTCCTACCAACTGATTTGTATCGACCACCTAGAACCAGCGAGATAAAGCTTCCGCGGCCTGATTTCCGTGGCAAAGGCGGAGGTTGTCATGTGGGAACCGATTACGGGGAGCGCAAAACGGCCCGTGGTTTGAGCCTCATGAAATAGATAGTTGGCCGAAATAAACGGAAGCATTATCTTCATACATGATTGTCATTCATATATGATGAGGATTTCGATATCAAGACTGCCATCTGAATGAGATGTATGTGAGCTTATTTAACGAGCGGTTAGCAGAGTACGGCAAAGGCGAGACTATCTGGCGGCCACATCTTGCGGGTGGGTTTCTATGATGGCATTCTGAATGGTCAGGTGCATTCATTCGATTCAGTATCCAATGCAGTATTGCGGTTACTAATGGGACTTGAGCGTTCTGTATCCTACTACTTCAATACTTTGCACATCCTTCCCAAGTTTTCTTCTTCTTCAGTTGTAATTAACTTGCACTTATCTCAATCTTCACATTAATGCATTTAGTTCATTATTTCGTTGTACTGTGTGCCATTGCCTGGCCTAAGACCGTGGTGAACCTGATCTAGACGGCCCACAGCAAATGCAGAAATGCCCGGTCAGTGGGGAGGGGCTGTTCTTGGCGGACTAGTGTGGTATGCGGGGATCAAAGCATAGTTCACCTCTGATTACTCCAAGAGCAAGACCTCTGGCGATGTTCTTCTACAATATATAATCGACTTGAGCCATTGACTGGTGAGAAAAGAAAAACACGGAAAGATACGCCACACCCTGAGACGGTCAATGTGTGATACAACAGGGACGCGAGTACGGGCCTAGTCTGTTAAGAACGATCTCCCGGCGACCAAGAAAGACGACAGAATACACTAGCACCATGCCAGGTGTCCCGTCGAGCCGTGGCTGCGATGCATGTCGTCGACAAAAGAAGAAAGTATGTTTAAGCACCAACATTACGTGATAGCTACAACTACCTCAATGCCCCCTCGGTCAGCACTTATTAACGTACAAGTGTGATGAGTCAAAGCCTGCCTGCGGGCGATGCACCCGTCTCGGGATCGAGTGCAGCGGTGCGGGCAAGCAGAGATTCAAATTTCAAACCCATACCAAGCCGCAGCAACCTCGGAAACGTAGCCCAAAAG
This sequence comes from Ophiostoma perfectum, assembly GCA_029298845.1. Classification (NCBI taxonomy): domain Eukaryota; kingdom Fungi; phylum Ascomycota; class Sordariomycetes; order Ophiostomatales; family Ophiostomataceae; genus Ophiostoma; species Ophiostoma perfectum. The sequence continues at coordinate 9,866 of JANSLV010000135.1, forward strand.
GCAGCTTCCACAGCTCGGGCAGTGGGTCGATGTTGGCGTCAACGGCTAGTCTGGCCCAACAGGAGCAACGTGGACGTCAGATAACGTCCCCAGTGTCACATCGTGGCCTTTCTATACCCTCGGCGCCAACCGGCAATGCTAAGACAACTATCACTGGGCGCCTTGTCTCTGCATTGCAAGTGACAGACCCACGCTTCGACTTATCAGTTTATGGATCATTTCTGCGACAGATCCCTCGTCGGGTCGGAAGCAGTCCTGCTCTAGATGCAGCCGTGTCAGCGTTGACTGTTACATTTCCCCTGGCCATGGCGATACCAAATACTAGCCTCGCACTAGCTACCATGACTCGCCCGACAGTCCAGATGCTACAACATTACGGCTATGCGTTAGCAGCATTACGATCCAGCCTCAACAACCGCGGCAGTATCGCTGCACCCGAAACCCTTTGTGCCCTTTATCTTATAGTAATTCTGCAGGGCTGGCTCCAGCAGGAAGATGGTAACTTTTCTGGTCACGGTGAAGCTATCGCCATGATATTGTCTGCAATGAAGCAACACCAAACGGCATGGGGCGAGTTTGAACACGGCATTGTCAAAACGCTGTCCTTTCTAGTAGTATGTTTTGTCAAGCACGGCTAAGAGCGGGCTGCCACACGTTTTACGTATACGAAACTAATCATGTTATAGATTATGGAGAGCCTTGTCAACCCACGAATACAGCTGGATCAACACTTGCGACGGATGACCGATCCTGAGCCTCTATCAGCAGCCAAAGCTCACCCTCAGGCCATCAGTTGCCTCGACAATAATTCTTTGGTCGACATTTCTACATATCTACGCGATCCGTATACCCATTACAGCAGCCTCGTGGAAGCATATGATCGTGTACGTGTAGACCGTGCAAACTTTGCAGCCCTCATCGCATCGATACCGGTCGTTCCATCTGCCGATGGCCGTATTCTCCAGCCCCCGTCACAACAGCTCTGCTTTGTACACCTGAGATATCAAACGGGCTATGCCACTCTGACATTGATTGCTATACGCATTGCTGTCGTTCTTGCTCGGATACCGCGGTCGTACAGTAGTTTGACGAGTGCAAGAGACTTGCAGCTCAGCTCAGACCTGCGAATATATGTGAATGATTTAGTTACTGTTGCCGAGCAGGCAGTACAGTACTATCCGCTCGGTTCCAGCTTCATGCCGCTGTGCCTGCTAGCAGCATACGCAACGCAAATCTCTGTTGGAGATAGCCTACAACAGCGCGGCCGCATTATGCGACTCTTCGCACAGTACCGCCCCGGCGTGGACTTTGAGCGAGAATGGCTGAGGATCAAGGATATCAGGGATGGCCCTGATGTATACGGTTACAGTGAGCCACAAATACCAAACGCTGCAGCTTGCAGCGTAGAGGACATCGATGTTCTTGTCACTAAAAATGACATGTGTTGTATTTTATGAAGCGGTACTGCTTTAACAACTGTCATTCCTACGTTTAGTCTTTAGTTATTTCATATATACAGGCTCAACTGTCTTGTATATATGCATACAGATTAAGATCTCGTATGGAAAGAGAGTATGGTATTCATATATACCCAGTGTGAACGGGGTAGTGATAAATGCAAAAAGATCTGCTAGGAAATAAAATTGCCGCGGCGCCGGGCCGGTGGCTCTGTCTACATTACTTGAGAAGCTTCCACGACGCCGTCTCACACCAAATTCTGGAGTACCACTGGTGCAGCTCCTCTATCCACGGAGGCATGGAGCCCTTGAAGCCCGGGATCTTGCCCTCGCTAGAAAAGAAGACGCTCTTGAGACGCAGCTCGACCTCCTCGCGGTTTTTGTCGATTGTCGCGCTTATGAGAAAGAGGCCGTCAGACGGGCGAAGACCAGGGTTGCGCGGGCTATCACCACAGCGAACGGCAATACTGGTAGGTGTCTTTTCCACAACCTCAAAGTGGTCTGTGATAATGGTGCCCTTATCGTACTTGCTGGCGGCCAGCTGCTCCGTGTCCCATAGCTGGCTCTCGGTTTCGGGCTCGCGGTATTTGTACTCTAGGTATTTTCTCTGGGCCGCATATCCTGTTGATGTCAGTTCTCTACCATTGCATCACTGCGACTTCATAGCTCATAACCAAAGAATCAGCGAGTGAATACATACCTAGGCCACCCCACACGCCGCGGCAGAACTCAAGCGCAAGGTCGCCATCCTTCTTTAGGAGCTCTGGCCTTATTTTACTAAAAGGGATACGCTTGATGCACACATCCTGCGTCGCGGGGTTTCTTGCAGGGTTGTGACGCTTGTAGATGCTCGAGCTCCAGATGGGGTCCGAGGTGTCTAGAGGCGAAAAGACGGGGTTGGCGGCGGCCAGATAAGCTGCTGCTGTTGATGTTCCGAGTAGGCCCGTGAATACGAGCTTGCGAGTAACACCCATGATGTACTCCGGTGCCGAAGTGCTGATGTGAGTATGAGACGTTAAGATTGTAAGTTGCAGGCTGCTGGGTGTGGTAATGCGCAGAATGTCGTTGGTCATCAGGAGAAGTTGCGTGACAGGTCGAGGTGGGGAAACACTTTGGTGCACGGATCACATGGTGAGACGGATCACGTGTCGGTACGACCCTTCTTCCCAGCCTCTCTATTTCTACCTCCCTATCGCGATGTGAGTCTACTATGTGTTTATTAGAAGTAGTGGTTGCGAACGGAATGTTTTTAGTTGTTCTGATTATTTTTCTTTTTTCCCTTTTTTTCTTGTTTTCTTTTTTTCTTTAGTTATGCATTTATCATAGTGCGTACAATTTTATATAGATTGTTCAGCAATGTATTGCTAAAATGTTGACTCATATATATATATTGCCGAATGATTACTTAAAATAATTATCAGAATATCAGAACTCATCAGATAATCTTGCTATGAGTCAGATGATGCCTTGAGAACATCAACTTGTATTTCTGCTTCCCGTTTCCCATCTTCTCAGCGTTCTAGAGGTTCTTGTTTTTATCTCACCTCTTGTCTGTTATATCCTATCCCATTGCATGCAAGACGTCATTGTCTTTATGTGCTGACGGCCAGCGGCACATTCCACCTAAACAGGACTAGCACTACCCCACAGTCGGTCCCAAATGATTCCGCCACTATTAATCCGTGACCGTTGCCGACCCACGCCTCAGCTCTCGAGCGCGCCGTGATGCCTGATCTGGCAACCCAACAACAAAAGGCCGAAGGGCTATGCTATGACAATCCGTAAGCTTTTCAACTTAGGTTTAACGTAATCGACTGCAACGGTCTCAACGATGGATATAAAGTTGCCCACTTCGCCGCCCTTGAGACGGGTTGTCATTTGGGACTACTATCATCTCTATATCGTCTAGAACACCTTCCAATCATCACCATGAAGCCATTCAGTCTCGTTCTTCTTCTCCTTACACGCGGGGTTGTTTCTGACTTTGCAACTGCTGGGTGGCCGGCTCCTGCTGACCTTAGCAGCAACAGCAGTCTTGTGTCCAAAGCCTTCCTCAATGTCACAGACACCCTTGAGCAGTACATTGAGGACGACGGCAAGACCACGGCACTACCACCACTTCTTAGTGGCATCAAGAATCTAACATTCTCCGTGGGTGTATTTTCTGTACATGACACTGAAGCTGCCAAATCTCTTCAGTTCCACTACACCGCCCCAGAGATCGCCGGCGCGGGAAATGGCACAACATCCGTTGATGCTGACAGCATATACCGCATCGCCAGCGTCACAAAGGTCCTGACCGTGCTGTCAGGCCTTATACACCTCTCACCACAGCAATGGGATCGGCCACTGGCCAGCATCTTCCCTGTCCTCACCGCATACCAGCACAATTACACTGTGAATGGGCTTTCCGTGGACTGGGAAGCGGTGACGTTGCGCAGTCTTGCCGCCCAAATCAGCGGCGTGCCCCGCGACGGACTGCCGAGCGGCAATGAGCTCTTGATTCTAGAGGCACTCGGCCAAGTGGATCCAGCTACCATGGGCCTGCCACCTAGCTCCCCAACTGACATACTTGAAAACCCTCCTTGCATTGAACTGCTTGCCACTGGGGCTAGCGCCTGTCCAGAAACACCTTACCTCGAAAGCGTCTCGAACCGCCCCCCAGTTTTCAGTTCATGGGGTGCTCCTGCATATGCCAACAACGGATTTGTCATTCTGGGTATGGCTCTTGCAAAACTCACCAACACATCGTATGCCGACCTGGTAAAGTTGTCTGTATTTGGCCCCCTCGCCATGAACTCATCCAATATCAACACACCGCCGAAAAACGCCTGGAACCGCAGTGTCATTGCATACCCCCAAGAGCCGACAGCGTACTTTGATATCGAAGCAGGCGTCCTCGCTGGCTCGGGTGCCGCGTCGTCGACATTGAACGACATGGCGCGCCTTGGTGTAGGCATCCTTCAGTCACAACTCCTAGCCCCTGCCGAGACGCGGCGCTGGCTTCAACCAGTTTCTTTTACCGGCCGCCTCCAATACGCTGTCGGTGCCCCGTGGGAAATCCACCGCTTCACATTGCCCAACAACAAGGTCATTGACATCTACTCTAAGTTTGGTGACTCTGGTGCCTACAGCTCTTTCTTCGTCTTGCTGCCCGATTATGGGATCGGATTCACGCTTCTAGCTGCATCCAGTGAGCTGAAACTGCGAGCTGATATCCTGGCCGCCATTACCGATGTTGTCACCTATACCCTGCTGCCAGCAATTGCGTCACAGGCTGCCCGGGAAGCTGCTGCCAAGTATGCGGGAACCTACTGCTTGGGGAATTCATCACTGACACTCATTGTCAACCAAACCGCCTTGGGCATTGATGGACCGGGCCTCGTTATTTCAAACTGGACAAGCAAGGGCACGGACGTTTTGGCTTCGCCGTTTGTGACTTACTCTGGCGTACTGCCTTTCCGTCTTGTTCCATCTATCCCGGACCCCACTGGCAAACACCAAAGCTTCCGCATGCTTTCTGCGACAGATGAACCTTCAGCACAGCTTCCTATTAGTGACCGCTTGTTCTCGGGTATAGGTTTTTTAGCTGCAGATTGGATCCTTGCTGACTCATTGACGTATGGTGGTATTGGAACGACTCTATTTCAGTTTAATGTAGAGAGTGGTAGCAAGGCCATATCTGTCACCATCAGTGCTTTTCGCGAAACGTTGCCAAGGAAGTAAGGGGCATGTTCTTGACTATTTGCTCATTGGTAACACTCAATATTATAAATAACCGGATCCTGTTTCAATAGAGATCAAGCTGGTGTGCTGACTTCGTGCTTGTCGTGGCCCTTGACTTCCAATGCTGAGCTATTGCTGACATCCTTCTCTTCGCCCTCAAGCCGATTCTGCCGTCGGACACGACTCTCACTTTGGGGGTCAAAGAAAGCTAGAGTACGTTAGCACCGGTTGTATTTCTTTCAAGTTAGGAGTGACTCACGTTTCTCGCCAAACACAGTTGTGCGAATACCACGGCGTGGTGCCGTGTACGTACCGGGAATAACACGGTGAATCGTGCATCGGTTGTCCCACATCGCAACGCTGCCGACCTCCCACTTCCACCGCACGTAGTGATCGTCTGCGGAGTGAATGTGGTAGGCAAAAAAGTCGAGTAGCTTGTCCGATTCTACCTTTTTCAGTTCTGCAAAACCTGTGACGAAGCCTGGGTTGACGTTCAGTGCCTTGAAGCCGGTGACCGGATGGGACCGAACCGCCGGGTGGTGGGTATCGATCGGCGGTCTGTTGGGCCCAACACCCCAGAGGTCGATGATGGTATCATATTGGTACCGGCTTGTATGCACGGCGTGCAACCCGTCAACAAAGTTTTGCATCGCACCGCTCAAGGCATCATATAGACCATATTGTGACACCCAAGCTGTGTCGCCACCGACTTCGGGATGCTCCTCCATCCGAAGGAGCGAGTACGACGGCGGGTTGATCTCAAAAGACGTGTCGGCATGGAACTCGCCCGACGGCCAAGGTGTGTATGCGAGAATATCGCGGTGGTCTTCCGTACTGCCTTTGATGACAACGTGGCGGACGTCTTTTTGTGCTGGGTGGCGGTCTAGGGTACCGTAATGCTCAAACAGCTTGACTTGGCGATCAGTATCAAGATCCTGCCCGCGGAAAAACACAACACCTCGTTCAGTCACAAGCAGTGCCAGCTCATCTAGCTGCTGAGGTGTGAGTTGCGATAGCTGGACATTCTCCAGTACCGTGCCCACAGACTCGGTAAGATCGACCCGCTTGGCGACAGAAAGGAGGGCTTTCTTCTCGGGATCGGCAAACAATGCTCGATCTTTGTCGGGGAAAAGCTGCTCGCGAATCGCTTCAGGGGGGACATGAGCTGCAATCTTTGGATTGAACTTTGGATGCAGAGTGATTGGGAACCCGGAGTCGGGCGAGATGTTCTTTCTTGACTCCAAGTACGCCATTTTGAGCTTTCGTCCGTGGTCTGTATATTGTCCGGTGTAATGTCGTTTGCCCACTTCCAGACAAAGTGGTGACGAAGTCTTAGGATGAAATGAACTACCTAGTTGCTACTCCGAAATATAAAGGGAACGGGGTCACTAAATATGTATATGGCCAGCTACCTTGAAATTTGGACTTATGAGAGGTTGCTTGGCAATAACAACAATAGGAACAAACGCGGGACATGACCATGGCTTTCACGCAATCCACACTCACTTATTGCGTGATCAGCTTTGCAGACGATATTGCGACTAATAAGCTTCGCTTTTGTTCTCGGACTTGGGAATATAGCCAGGAACTGGTAGGATTCATAGGGCCGGATATATGAAGGCTCACAGACATGCTATGTTACAGTCAGTCATGGATAGTAGTTGATTAATAATGTATTAATACAAATATAAATTATTAGTTTCAACGGTAGTCCGTACTTACACGAGTCATGTAAATTGCTCGTATGGTAACTTGAAAAATAAGACGCTATTTCTGAGGGTCAGCGCTATCCATGCGGATATATGAAACCCAAACAATCACGCTTGGGTGTGACTACAACAAAAATAACACCATAAGTTGCGTGCCTCGTGCAGTATATTGCATCAAAACTAGGACACCCAAATACCTAGTCGTCAACCAGATGTCGCGGGGTTCCTGTATTCACTAGAACAACCCCCTAGGAAGGGAGTCATATAAAATTAATATGACAGACACTAGTTATTATATTTCAAGTTATAATGCATACTGAACCGTTTTAGGAACGTTCGCAATCATTACACGACCGCTTTTAACGCCTGGTTATGGCCTCTCGCAAAGTACTGGACGATACCAAGTTGGCTGCCTCTACCGTGGCAAGCCAGACTGATCAACACAGTCTGGCATAGAGCGCCACTGGTCAAATGGCGAGGAGAAGTTAGTGCGGAAGTATGTACAACCACTACCTAATCCTGCTTATATAATGCCGGAATACTCAAACGACTTTATAGACTCATTCATTGGCTATGTCATTGCTAATCTTGGCATTCTTTGGTCTCCAGTTAGACCGGGAAAATACACAAGCACTATAGTCAATACATCCGAGCCGACTATGCTGATATTCTAGCGGCAACGCCCTTACCGACACCTTCCTAAAGGACATCCGGATTACCAAGAACTAATTCAACATCGAGCAGCAGCTTCTCTCCTACGGAATCGTGCTACTAGAGGTATGAAGTCTATGCTGTTGTACTCTACTCTGCTTCTAAATAAATTGGCCCAACCTTTTGGATTAGAACTTAGATTCTAGTCTAGTAAGTTGATGTTGATTTTGTCAGCATTGTACGGCACCAATCCGTCGACAAGGGGCCTCGTTCCAACCTTCCAGGCATTTTAGCATGGTCTTGGCCCTCATCTTGCCACTTGGCTTCCTCTCCGGTCAGTGTACACCCAGCTCGAAAGATAATACATGTAGGAGTGTCAACTTTAACGGTCTGGATTATGCGAGGCTTGGTTTATACCTGCTGGTCTGTACACAATTACACGATGGTACAAAAGGGGAGAGACTAGCACACGATTTTCGTGGTTCTTTATCGACAATATGCTAGCAGCTGCTCGCACAAGCCTAATAACGTATAGGATGTTATAACAGCACTTCCCATCAACAAGGTATATTCATACTAAATGGTTAACATCGCAGATTACACACCTAAACTAGTGACGGTGATACTAACAATACAGTTGACAAACTGGCGACATCTGCCACATATCATACTAACGACTAGTGGCCTTTTATCTTCGTCAGCTATGTTGTCCTACCCAGGCCGCCTCGTTTCGACTTCCACAACTCGAGTTTAGTGCACTTGTTTTCATTAGATCATAGATTCTTTTCATAACAAATATCATATGGGGAATTATGTCATAAGTCTAAACTCCCCTTGTATCAACTACTAATTTATGGCATTTCTAACATAAATAATCGACATGACAACCCCAAGAGGCCCAATTCTCTCGGCCTACTAATTTTCTAGCGACTAACATTAAGGGCCCGTTCCAAAATTCTTAGGTATGGGTAAGTTAGCGATTTTTAAGTAGGAATTCGGTAAATGCTCAAAATGTACACCTCGTACCACTTAAAACGCACCTCAAGTCTGGTACCGTGTGGGCCTGGCGGGAATCCTTCGAAACTAAGAGTTGTTAATGTATCTTTTTATTGAATGACTTTGCATCGACGTAGACGCGTTTTTTGGCGTATTTACTGCGTTAAACGGTGAGATTTGTATTAGTTAACGAGGAGAAGTGTATATAAAATGGTCGTAATGTTTTTATCGTTGCCGAATATATATATATTAATAATTATTATTAATTATATTTAAATGGATAGTCGACGACTTTTTTTATATAATATCGCTTAATTTACGGTATAAATCCCATACTTTTATCGCCGTATTATAAAAGAAGTAAAAAAATAAAATAAATTAATAATACCTCGAGAAATATTAATTAAGCGTACTTATAATAAAAGGATCATTTAAAAGTTCCTCGACTACCCCGACGGTCGTTTTAAAAACTTATTCCGACTATTAAAACACACCTTTTAAAAGCTACTCGTTTAATTAAAAGAAAACGAAGAGCTTAAACCAACTACACATTTCACTATTAAGCATTAACTTTTAATTTTCCTTTAAATCCTCGGCCATGTTTTAATATACGTCGACGTTACTACGATATTCGAAGTAAGCATTACGACGATTTATAAAGTATTTAAAGAATTATTATTTATATTTTTATCGCTATATAAATACTTCGTTTAATAACCGAGTAACGATTAGCTTAATTTTAAAGTTAAATTATTAAAATTAAGTAATAGCTTTAACGGGTATATTAATATAATCGATAGTACGTACGTATTTATAACGATATTTATTAATAAATAAAGACTGTATCGCGATAGAAAAAAGAACTTTATATAAAACGTTTTAACAACTATTAGTTTTAATACTATCTTTTATTTCGTATTAATTAATATAGTAAGGTTAGTTAGTAATGTTTTACTTTAATAATAAATAGTAACGAAAAGATTTAAAGCGGGAGGCTATAAATTTTACTTTATAAATACGGGCTTTATATTTCGGGATTTTTTATTAATACCGTATCTTAATGTTCGGTATTATTTAGCTAATTAAAAGGATTATGGAAGTATATTAATTACCGTCCGAAAGGTATATAACTATCGTTATACGTAATTACGGTATATTATAAAGAGATTTTTCGGTATCTTAAAAAGGAAGTTTCGGGTAATGCGGTATATAACGGAGTATAATATTAATAATTAAATAACGTTAATATATACCGTTATAAGATTATATAACTTTATTATACGGAGCGACTAAGTATAAAAGAAGAAAGAGGAGATATAGTCACTTAAAGAAAATCTCCGAATTACGGTAACGTTAACGGTGGTAACGGAGAGGGCGAGAGTCGCGGTAAAGTTTAATATAAAGTAAACGAAGCGAATAATAACTTTATATTTATACTTATATTATATACGGTATAATAGTAAAGGGGAGAATATATAGTATATTTTAATAAAGGTAAAAAAGTATATAAAAACTAAAAAAGTATCGATATAATAATAAAGAGAAGGGTAAGAAAAAGTCGTAATATTTTCGTTCTTACTTATTTTAATAAAAAATCGTTAAGCAACCGCTTTATACGTAATTTTTTACCACCTCTCTCTTTATTTTTATTTAACTTTTATTATTTTTATTTAAATCTTTAAAATTTTTAAATATACATTATATCGACTCTTCTTTATTATTTATTAAGTAAAATAAATAAAAAAATATATATAAAAGGTAAGGATAAGCTTAAATCCTTTATTTACTTAACTACTTATTTATAAAGTGCTTCTTTTTAACCGCGCTCTTTAAATTATTTTAAATTACCGCGTTACGGCCCTCGTAAAGCTTCTCGATATAGTTAAAAGCCTCCTCTTCACTATAGTCTTTTTAAAAATGATTCTCGAAATTAATAATTATAGTCGACAAATCACCGGAGCCGGGCTCCTTTAATGCCGAGAAAATAACGGTAATATCCGTAATTTTATCGGTAATACGCACTATAATATCGTTTTCTTTTTTATTTTTCTTTTTCGGCTTAAAAGAGGACATCTTTTATACTCGCCGATCGTGACTTTCGAAAGCTTATACCTTTAGTGGTATTTAAGGGTTATTATCGAAATTAATATTA
>JANSLV010000136.1:0-17520 GCA_029298845.1 Ophiostoma perfectum
GGGGGGAGGAGAGGAAAGGAAGGGGGGGGGGAAGGCAAGAGGGGGGAGGCGGGGGGGGGGGGGGGGGGGGGGGGGGGGGGGGGGGGGGGGTGTTGCCAATGCTGAGTTTTTAAGACGCTCTCCCACACGCCCTCGTATATTGTCGAATAGTCAAGTGAAATAACGGTCTACCGGCATGGGAGGAAGGGTGCTGTGAAATGGAGGGCTAGACAGGCGTGGATCTTTCAGCCTTTGCTTTTGCTTTTGCGGTTTGTCTATGTACTCCGCTGTTCTTTTTCCTCTGGCTGTTTCGTTTCCTGTTTTATTTCCCGTGTACCAGAACTGAAATATTATGTTAGTCAATATTGAGCCCTAGAGCACATGGACAGCCGGGAAATCTGCAAACAATGTCCAAACAACATGAACTGTATGGTGAGAGAAGGGGAGAATAATTGAATAGTTCATCCAAAGCAGCATCCACTAGAGCTGAGAATACCACCCGCAGGCAATTCATCATCGGGCCATCATCGAAACACATGGCAAGCCAACCTTGATATGGAGATAAAAGTACTATGAGCGGGTGGACAATATCGGCTAAGCCTCGTGGAAAGATAAAGAAGAACAAAGGATGCAGGAATAGAGGAAGAGGATATGTGGAAAGAAGCAACAGAAGCAAAAGGAGCAAAGGAAAAGGAAGAGAAGAAGAAGAAAAAAAAGAAGAAGAAAAAGAAATGCGAGAGACAAAACGAGGAGGAGGTGTGGTGAACAGGTAGTAACTCTGGAGATAGAAGACAATGTTTGACCAGGCTAGAGACGCTATGCTCCATCTGCCTCAGTCGCTTGCCTTCCGGCGACCCGTCTTGATAGTGGCCCTCTGTCTTATTGATTGATAAATTGGAAGCTTCGGTGGAACATGGGAGTATGACATGCAGTCGAAATATCAAACAGACCAGCTCTTTACTGGCTTGTTGACATCAAAGCGTGGAGTTGCACAGCATACAGACGGCTGCAATCTGCAAGCCTCCGAAATACGAAGAAGCAAACCCCTCGCTTGTGAGATGGACCAGGGATGCTACCCCCTCTAGACGGCTGGATGAACTCTGGATGATCTCTGCACGACGGCTTGGTAGAGTTTGCACAAACAAGACAATTGAGAGCAACAGGATAGGGTTTTCATAAGGGGGGTACGCATTGGCACTCGGGGAGGCGGTATGGAACAGGTAGGGGTAAGGGGGTGTGAGACAAAAGAAAAAGGAAGCAGAGAGGAGGAACAGGTAAAGAAAAAGAAAATAGAGCAGGGCAATAAAACAAAAAACGAATGAAATCAAACAAGATGGCTTAGATGGAAAACAATAAAGCCAAAGCCAAAGAAAGACGAAAAGCCGTTGAAAGCTCCAGTACTTACCAATTCAGGGACAGCTTAATAGGGCTAAGAAATATGGAGTAATTAAGAAGAGTAAAGAGGCGTTGGTGGTTGGTTATTTCTCAGTGCCGCCTATCGCTTGCCGCGGCGATATTGACGGGAAACGGTCTGAGGCACGGTCTGAGGCTCGTAGCATACAGTTGATATATATATATATATATATATAACACGTATCTGGTAGCTAGATAGCTTTGGATATTTCTGGATGTGTGTACTGGAGCGATTCCACGATGTCAAAAGGCGGTGACACGAGACAGAGGCAGGCCGCTCCGTAGATAGAACGCGAGGGGGCAGCGGACGATGGCGAGGTGTGCGTTGGTAGAAGCTTGGTGTACTATTCTGTATGATACTTTGGGTGTTCGGGCAGTTGTTTGGATGACACAAATTGCGCGCTTGTGAACTTCGAAGGCTGTCGTGTCTGACGTTGCACTTGTGGTGTAAGTTAAGCTCCTTTCCCAGAGGCCGTATCGCTGTAGTGATGTAGCCCTGGGCTAGCTAGGATGAGACGGGATGAAAGCTTGTCCAGTCCGCTGGCTAGAGGGAGTAGCCAGACTGTGCCGTCGTGGGCCAAAGCAGAGTTGGGTTGTATTCGGCAGGCACGATCAAACTCCTAGTCAAGCGAAGTGTTCCACGGTGAAGTGTAATATTGAAGATGTAAGAAGTACGTAGTCGACGATCTTTGTCTCTCCACATTGGCGGGAGGAAGCTCTTCCTTCTGTTAAAAGGCCGGGAAGGTGGAAGGATGGCTGGAGGCGGATGTCAGATTGGCGGTATACGAGGCAGGATGACAAACGTCTGCTGGTGTTGCTGCTGCTGCTGAAGTTGATCTCTTGTCGTTGTTCTTGTCGCAGTGGTGGGGGCAAAGTAGTCAAGGCGAACAAGTAAGGAGGCAAGAAAGTGCACCCGTACAGGAAAGGGTACGAAGCAAAGGAGAGGTGGGCAGAAGAGGCCGGCCACGGTCCTGGTGGTCTATGGGAAGGGACAGTGAGCAGAAGGGCGAGTTTGGCTGAGTGAAAGGTGGGTGTTGGGTTGAGAGAAGGGGAGAGACCAGCTTGATGAGGCCAGCGGAGCAGACGAGGTGCAGACGAGGAGCAGACGGGGAGCAGACGAGAAGCAGGAGAAATGAAGACGGCCAGATGAGGAGGCCGGGTCAGCAAAAGACCATACAGAGACAGGAGACAGGAGACAGAAATGAAAGCAGAGCTGGCGTGCATACAAAGGCCGGCGTCGTCGACGAATGACAGCCGCTCGTTTGCTGAACCCCCATGCAAGCTACCAGCCCGCCAGCACAGGAGTCGTATTCCCTGCTGGATTGATTCTAGCTTATCTCTAATCCAGCTCGGTAGGGTCTCTTTTGTTCCTGTCTCTTTTGGCCCTTCCGACCCTGTATCATTTCCTCTTCTTCACCTATCCTTCTCTTCGTTTCTTCTTCTCTTCATCCCTCGATCCGCCTCGCTTTCTTTGGTGGTCTGTTGCTCTGGCATTACTACCCGCCTGGCTTCCGACTCAACGGGACTGGGCTCGAGGCAGAAGCCGGGTGGAGGGGCTGAACATGCACGGGTGCAGAGTACTGGTGGCTGACGAGGTGGAGGGGTGTTGTCTGCCAATACTATCTGAGGCCAGACCGTCTGCCAGTCTGCAGCCTGCAGTCCGCGTGCCAGTCTGTGCAAACATGCATAGAGCTAATGCATGCACCTGGACAGTGCATTGAGGTCGAGCAGAGGGGAGGAGCTTTAGGAGACACGGATGGGCAATTGAGACAGACAATTGGGCTTGAGGGCGGAGTGAGGCGGAGAGAAGCAGACACAGAAGAAGAGAAGGGATGGGATGCCGTGATACCTCTGGCAAGCAAGCCCTGATGTGGCAGGCGCGTCTTGAGACGTATCGAGGCAGGAGCGATCGCCTTCAAACCACGCCAATGTGAACATAAGGACAGCATAATTGGGCGCACAGAGCGCTCCTTCCCGAAAGAACAGTGGCTTCCTGGGTACATAAGCTACATCGCACTAGCCAAGGTATCACCGGTGAGTTTGCGTCTGACAACCATATTAAAGGACAAAGAAATCAAAGCCAGTCCGCTCTATCGTTCTAACAAGCCGGCTAGCCAGGATGTGCAGATGCTGTGCAACGACAGGCGTGATTGTGAAAGGTGCGTCAGAGAGCGGTCAACAAGTAAAATGCTGAAAAATGAAAAGGGAAGGCGCAAGATAACAATAGGCAACAAGGCAACAAGGGTACGGAAGGTGCTACGGGCGCACTGTGCAATCTCTGGCGTATCGTAAGGGCCTCATTCGTTCCGACAACAGGCTTTGGGTCAGATACTATCCATGAAACATTACAAGATACATCTATTTCAAATAATAAGTCTGTTGAATACTCAAGCAGAAACGTGCCGCTCTTTGAACCGTTCTCGACCAAGTTCACCCTGTTAATGTTCCGCGAGAGACATGTATCAGAGGGTAGGACGTGAGTAGCACAGCACAGTGTGGCAATTGGTTTAACACTGGTTCTGACCAGAGGAAGGTGCGAATGGGCCAGACATTAGAAACACATGCACACAACTCGTAATAGCCCATTTGCGCCTTGCGCCTGCCCCAAGCTTCTGGTTCGGAACTCTCGCCCGGGCAGGTGCGATGGGTGTAACGGTCGCTGCTGCCGTTTACAAAGGAGACGATGTTCTCTCCTATCGTTCTCGTTCTTTGTCAGCCGACTAATACTACACCGATTCGTTACCACCGATTCACCGTCGCTTTCCATTCCGCGTCTTTGTCGTGGTAATATCTCACCTTTTCATCCAAGTGCTCTATCATCTTCATCGGGTCGCCAATCGCCAGTCTCTTTGTTTCTGTTGTTTCTAGGTGTTCTATTTTTATGGTATTTCTACATATATATTTCTACTTTAGCGGGAGCAAAGCTCGGGTCCTCCCTTCTCGGAGCTACCGCAAGTACACCGTAATACCCGCCAATATTCAAGAATCAATATCTTACATCTTCGGTCCCGTAGAACCAGTATCAGACAGTATTAATACTCTGCATATATTGATTGTCGCGTCTCGAACCAGCCAGGCACGGGCACAGTGACGTTGTCGTCGTACTGTTTCGCGACCCAGACGGGCTAAATCCGGGGCTGGCATAAACGGAGATAGATGATATGGGACATTGCAAATGTATAGAATCGAAGACTTGTCGAGGACATCGCAATGATGGCGAGTGGGCGTAGGTGCTGGTTATGAGAGCAAGCGGAGCATGATCAAGCCGAAGCGGATTCATCTGGTGTCTTGTGAAAACCATATTTCTTTTTTTTTTTTCAGTTTTCTCTCATAATGTGAAAGGTTTCGCTGCTCTTTTGCACCCCCTTGAGCTCGTCCGATGCCCAGACGGAATTATTGTTTTGACACAACACCCCACGGCAGCTTATTGTGATACTAAACACAGATGGCTGGATGGATGATAGGTCAATGTGACGGTGCACACCCTGGTCGTGATTGGCATAGTGCATGTACGAGGGATCAGTTCGTTAGTTGGCTGAAACACCAGTACGAGTAACTCAGACAGCGAATGAATGCTAGAGAGCGTGGAAAAGAACGAAAGACGGTGAACACCATGAAATGAAAGAACATGACGAGGAGAGCAGACATGAGAGATAGCGAGGCCACCCCCAACTCTACACAATCATTGAGCAAGCTAGCTTCGTGTCAGGCAGCAGCATGAACATACTATCATGAACAAGCATGGCAGGCACATCTCTGCTCCGTGAGAGGCCATGGGTGGTCAAGTGTGCAGTGGGAGCAGCGAAAGAAGCATATGTGATCGCCGAGAGAGAAAAGAGATGCGCTGCTCTTTTCCTATTCAGTCTACGTGATCTACGAGCTGTCTATCAATTTCAAATCAGCCCATAAGTTTGCAGTCAACTCCGCTTCACAACGCTACACTCGCTCGCATAGTCGTTCTTGGCCGCCTTCGCCAATAAGCCGCTGCCTCGTGTCAACGCCACTTGAGGTGGAGGGCAAACAAGATGATGGGCATGAGAGGTAAGCATGAGCGCGGCAGAGAGATGGGCGGAATGGGACCTGAGATAATTGGTACGGATGTCGGGTCGCAGCTTGCGATAAATACATATGTACTCTATGCAGTTGGATGGGTAGGAAAGGGGGAAGGATAGACTATCATGATGCTCTAGTCGCACCGATAAATGCCAAGCAATAGACACTATCCTGTGGAGTCGTAAGTGGCAAGCAAAGAAGAAAAGAAAACCGCAACGAACTCTGGCCTCTTTCTTGTAGAGCGGCCTTACACTGCGGCCTGTCTGATGACGCGCGTATGATTCTATCAAGCCCTCTCATGCCAGGGAGAACTCCTACCCCAGATCACAGCTTTTGCAAATACAAACCACACGTAGTCCTTGCTATATATTGCCCAGCAATATGTACATAAATTGTCATTACTGTATCGTCCAAGTCATACAAGCAAGTGCAATATCATCTGACCACGACACGTACCTGTCACGGACGCTAATGCCTGTATTTAACGGTGCAGCTGTTCGAGCAGGGGGTGGCCATCACTTTTAGACCGAGAAGTACGACGAACGGTACAGAGGAGAGGAGCGAGATGCGTCAGTTGGAAGACTACTTCCTGCTCTCGCTCTATACGGCAGTGATTGCCGTCCTCTTGTCATCACTGCATCACACTTTGCTTTTTCCCTTTCCCTTTCACCTTCCACATCACTACATCAGGACAACCAATAAGCGAATACCGGCCACGAGAAGCCTCTCCGCTGGGCAGAGAAGCGACAGGAAATTCCGGAGGGGCCGTGGCGACAGCCGCTTCCAACAGCCCATTTGCCTTACCAAGCAATAAGAGAGAGCGGAACACTGAATAACAAAGAGATGAGACTTTGGGTTTTGTATATCTACAAACTCTTTTGGAAATAAGAGTTGAGCGGGAGACCGAGATGATCGTCAAGCATGCATACGAGCTAATGGACAAACAACCGTTGATTGTCAGTTCTAGGCTTGCCTTGTGATGATCCGGTGTGGGATTCTCTCTATTCCAAGCCTCCCCAACGAGTGATTATTCGTAGTGTCTTCACTCCAGTGCGGTTCTTGCCTCTTTGGATCCAACAACAAGCTCGTACGGTTCTCCGCCTCTGATCATGGACTACGAGGGCTTCACTTGATCACGTATCTCATCTTGTGTGTGCGGTATATCATGTCCAGTCAATTTGCGCAGGAAGACCGGGCCCGTGTTCTGATTGTTCCGGCATGTCACTTTGTAGTGCAGTCGACTGATCTGCGTACTCGTATAGACGAGATGGGGAACGAGTGCGTGAGACTCCACGTCGTAGAGATGAGCCTCTTCGTCAAAGCATCACAACCCGTGGTCACAGCGCGTGATCGGCACAAGCTGTAGGTACGACGTGGTGTCAAACCCATAGGTGATGTCAAGACGAGATAGACTCAAAGCCGTGGTGAAAATAAGAATAAGAGTGATACGTTGACACCCTGGGCTCGAACTCGTTTGGGGGGGCGGCCATCAGTTTAGGTAAAAACAGACGAACTAATCGTGGTGACTACGCAACGTCGCCGAACAACGTATTGGATGGAGGGTGGAAAGCCTCGCCGACCTCCTGCTAGCTTGGTTTTGATTTCTGGCTGTGCTGTTTGATTTGATCAGAGGCTAGCAAGAGGTAAAGGCAAAAGGGCTAAAAGGATGTAAGGAAGAGAGCATTGCGAAGTTACACAAAAAACACAGGCTACAGTCACGAAAAAGAAAGCAGGTCAAGGGACAGGCACACCATTTTTGATTGTTTCCAATATTCAGCTCGTCATAATGCCAGTCCTATGTGTTGCGTCTCCCACAATCATGCTAAAGGTAAAACAGCAGCAGCAGAATCATGCTCAAGGTTGCGCCGTACTGTACTTGCAGTGCTTGATCTCGACCTGCCGGGCACGAGCCAGAGGCGAGCCCAGAGCCAATCCTCGGGCTTCATTTTGGGAATATGCATCTAGTTGGAGTTGTTGCAAGACTAGACGCATACTAGTAGGACTCTATCAGCAGCCTCGCCGACCAAAATCCGTGATGTGTGTCTTTGGATCGTCCTCGTCCCCATTCCGTGCTCATCCCCGTCCCGCATCGCTAGTCGTTGTTGGCTATCACAGGCCACTGCTGACTGCAGCTTTGCTACCCACACCCCCCTACCACGTCGAGATGGCGGTGTCTGGAAGATTGTATCTATACTCTCGGTGACTTCTCCATGCTATATGGACAGAGTCTTGTTGTTTCCATCTACTCCGTAGATATCGCGGGTCTAGTCTTGCAACCAGCTCGCAGATGTTGCCATTTTCAACCTGATCCCGGGGATCCAGACAAGAGTGCGGATTATTGGCATCCAAGCTGCCATACGATTCAATATTCAATAGCCAGATAACGTATACTAGCGAGCCCAACATACTCAGCCCTTTGTCCTCGAGTACTAGCACAAGATCGTACAACATCGCTATTCTCCAACCCTTCTTGTTCATTGCCATCATATGCCCAAGATCAAGATCCTCATTCAAGGAGATACGCGACAGCATAAAACTACTGTTCGTGTGAAGAGTGGCACCTCACTCCATTTAGGTCAAGACTCCGGGGATCCGTCCGGTCCAACGACAGCCTGTTTTGTCAGCCATATGGAGATGCTTCCCTGTATCACGGCTTGCTAATTTCTCAGTCTTCAGTCATTCCTTTCCTGGTCGATGATAACATCAGTCGTACTGACAGTTGAGACATGTACCGTGAAGTAGTTGTACTTACGGTGCAGCCTTCTCGTCTTCTCCATATATGATTTATCTACTGCTCCCACTCCCCTTGACGTTCAGCTCTCTCCTCTTTTCCATCGTTGAGTTCTATGACTTTTTCCCCGACAAGATCCTCTCCCTTGGCCTTTCAATATTTTCTCCGGTCAATCCTGGTGATCAGGGTCCTACAATGTTCATGGCTTGCCAAATGACAACTGTTCCTCTAACCACTCATCTCCCTCATTCATCACATGTACTACGTACAGCACACACGCAAGCACCGTGATTCCTGTGGAAGGTTGCATTGCATACGGTCGCAGTTGTGAACAATAAACAAAGGCAAGAAGACAAGGCACAATGAGAATACAATCCGCTGTTCCTTGCAGGCTGTCTCCTGTATTCCGCCATCAACAGGCGAGCTGCTCTAGACCAACGCCAGTCTAACCCACCCACAAATTAGTAA
The DNA here is from genome assembly GCA_029298845.1 of Ophiostoma perfectum. Classification (NCBI taxonomy): domain Eukaryota; kingdom Fungi; phylum Ascomycota; class Sordariomycetes; order Ophiostomatales; family Ophiostomataceae; genus Ophiostoma; species Ophiostoma perfectum. The sequence goes on from JANSLV010000136.1 coordinate 8,645, forward strand.
GGGTAATGTGCTTCTACTTTTAGCTCACGTCCAATGGCTGCCACATGTACAACTGGGGATATTGTCTACGGAGTATAGAAGACAGAAAGTGTGCGTCTGTGTGTCCACCACGATGCTCAAGCATACATGCCTATGCTAGTTAAAACCATGGCGTTATCACTTCGCAGAGACCATGAAACAATACGTTGGCATTTGGGCTATGGAATAGTACGATGTAAGATAGCTAGAGCCACGATGCATACCGGCTCCGACCATATGCCACGCGACACGATTGAGACGATGGCCTTGTCCTCCTGGTGAGGCTCTGTTCAGTGACAAGACCCAAGCTCCGATCCCACAGCCTCGACTATTTCACGCTTTTATTTTACATTTCTCATTATTCCAGATCCCCACTGCTTAATCATTGCATTTAATCAGATCTACTTTACTGCTCCAGTTCTGCTCTTCACCTCATGCCAGTCCTGTCTCCTCGTGTCCATGTGGCGTCATCCAGCTGCTCCGGGGGGGCTGTGCTCTTGGAAGGCAAGCTCAGGAAGGCATCCAGCGTGCCAGGCACCTTAACCAGGCGTATGGTTACAGCATTTCGGCATTTCCAGCCTGTTGCCATGAAATCACACTTGAAACCCATCAGCCTTGGCAGTTCCATCTTGGTTGTATTAGTCATCTTGTATAGCGTGGATGGCGCAGTGTCGTACAGAACCGTGAGGCCTCGCGCGCCTTCCAAGACTGTCCCAAACCCGCCCAAAACCTGTTCGCAAGCGCACCGTTCGTTCTTTCGGTTTCGGGCTATTTCCCTCGCTGATTTCTCTTCACACGTCTGCAGTCGTATTTAAGTGTTGCAATCGTATCTTAGTTGTCGTCCATCGTGCCTCATTTATGTCTGTCTGCTTGCCGCGCCAAACAGCTTGCATCGTTAAGCGCCGTCCTCTCGTCCCACCATCCATCCCATCCCCTCTTTCCTTCCAGGCTCGCGACAGTTCTATTCTTGTCGCAATTGGGTCGCTCCTTCCTCTTGGCTTGTTAGCTTTTGGCGCAGAGCTATCTACATAATCCTGCCTCCTTCCCTTATTACACGCGCCGGATACGCAAGAACGTCATATCTCATCTTGCCGTCGGTCGCACTTTCCCTGGCAGCAGCAGTGCGAAACACTCTAAGTATTTCCATCTTTCCGTGTTTCGAAAGCTCTCTCTCCCTCTCTCTCTCCGCTATATTCATTTTCTCTCGTCAGCGCCACCGAAGCGTTCTTCTCCTTCATCCAACGTCTCCTCTGCGCGCACTCGCATTTACAGCGCAGTAATCACCAATCTCACCCCACCACCACTAATATCGGGAGCCCCTCTTTCGAACAAGTGCCCGCCGCCGTCGAGCCGTCGAGCTTCACAGGTCTCGTCATCTCTACACGGGACAAAGGACAGGCAAAGACTAGAGAATCTGTCTTGGTATTCCTCCAAGCCACCTAGATTAATCAAAGGGCTTCTGTACAGCTTCAACGCCAGACCGCTGTCGGATACAGATACAGAGCAAAATCAGCCATGGCTTCCAACGTAAGTAGCTATCTTTCCACCAAGTATGATACTGTACGAGCACTCGGCTGACCTGCAGGATCCCAAACTGCTGTACGCCATCCCTGGTGTCTCTGCATACCACATAGCCAATGGCGCAGAGGAGTCCCTCACGCCTGCAGGGCCTCAGACACTATCGTTGCTCATGGTTCCGACCGCCTCATCCTTTGCAGACGCCTCCATCGACAACCCCGGCGCCGAAAGTGGCACTCGCCAGCAGGAAGAGGACTTCTACTTGCATCTACACCTGCCGCCCGAGCTCGACCTGCCGCTGCCGGCTACTACACAGATCTACCACCAGCCGCCATCCAGCTACCTCATCCCGCGCTGGGATCTCGGCAGCGGGAGTGGCGTGTTCACGCGCATCGAGTTTCCTTCCGTCGGCAGCCGCAAGGGACTTCAGGAAGATGTCGATACCTTTGAGACCATCCTCGCACAGTGCACGGCCTTCCTCGAACGTGCGCCGCCACCCAAGATCTCGTCACGGAAAGAAAAGCCGGCTTCGTCCGGGACTGTGCCATCGGCTGCCGCCGCCGTGAGGGCCAGTGTCGCAGCTGGAGCGGCCGGTGTTGCCAGCAGCAGCTCCTCGGGTCACTATGCCCAGCCGCAGCAGCCTTACGACCAGCAGAAATACCACAGCGGATACCCAGACAGCAAGAAATCGCAGTCGCAAAAGAGCCCATCGGGCTCGCGCTCGTCGTCCCGTACAACCATGACCAAGGAAGTTCCCGCATACAACCCGGCCGACTTCAAGCCTGGCGAGGCGTACGCCGCAGGCAGCCACAGCTCCAATGCAGGTGGCCAGATCGTTCTTATCGACGAGGAGGATGGCAGCGTCATTGGCGAGATTGGTGAAGGCTACCAGGTTATCGAGGATCAGGCACTCATGCCGGGCTCCAAAGACCCAGTCGAGATCATCCTGCCCACGGAAGCCCACCCCAACATCTCGGTCAAGCCCATGACGCCCCAGTTTGTCGACGAGGAATTGCATCCGGCTTACAAGAAGTCAGTTCTGGTATCCAACGCGGCAGTAGCATCGCGCTTGATCGTAGCGACATCTGAAATGGTGTCCAAAGCGCTGCAGGGCCAGGCCGACAAGTTTGCCGAAAAAGCTGTGCCAGTCAACAAGCCCATAACCTTCCAGCCATCTACGCATGCTCACATCCGCCGCATTAACACACTCTCGACCAGCGCCGCTGGCCTGTCAGCCAAGGCTGTCGGGCAGATTGGCAAAGTGGCACAGAACGTCGGCGCGAAGCTGGCCGGACACAAGAGCCCCGACGCGGGCAGCGGGTCAACAAAGGGCCGCAAATCACGCACCGGGCTAGGCCCTGACGGACAGCCACTCGACAACTTCCGGCCCGGCCTTCTCAACAAAAGCCTAATGGCCTTCTCGACGGTGGCAGACGGTATCGAGCAGGCCGGCCGGCACCTGCTGGACACGTCGTCCAATGCGGCCACGACTGTGGTGTCGTCCAAATGGGGCAGTGAAGCCGGTGAGGTCACGCGGAACCTAACCGGCGGCATCAAGAACGTCGGCCTTGTCTACATTGACGTCACAGGTGTATCGCGTCGGGCTATTATCAAGAGCGTGGCCAAGGGCATGGTCGTCGGCCATGTCCCGGGTGGCGGCGACCTGATTGTAGGCGGCAGCAATGACCCCAGCACTCCTGGCATCGGAAAAAGCAGCCGTACCAGCACAATGAGCTCGGTCAGCTCCAGCACATTCGTCAACAACGGCTCGTCCACGCCCCCAGCGCTACCCTCCGTCTCTCGGCCAGCATTGATGCCCAGCAGCGGGTCGTCGTCGAGCAGCGTCAATGTGCCCATCAGCCGCACGCGGTCGACACAGGACTTTGCCAACAACAACCCATTTCGGGGTCGGTAATCGAGCAATCGATGAGAGTACTGCGCGAACGACTATGAATATAGCTTATCTTGATATACACAATTTTGTATGATTTATTTTTGACAGGCTCAATTGGAGATAAATGATATCATAAAGCAACTGAAACTACACTGAGCGCAAACTATGGTGACCAGGATGACATATTGGACGTTAAACATGGCCAGGCCCTACCAATTACAGGTACGTAGGGTCCACTAAACACTTGTAATACGCACTAATTACTTTACTCAAGCGCGTTCCCTTCCCCGCTGTACTAAGCAAGCTCAACGCGTTCGATAAGGAGATAGACTGCGTCACATCGCATCACGACGTGCCGACCTCGTCAACTCGACATCTTTCAAGAGGCACACCAATGCTCCACGAAATCCTGCTGTCCCTGTCGGGGCACAGCTCTCCCATTCTCACAGACACCGCCGCCTCTCAATACAGCTCCGGTAGCACCTTGACGCCGCCCGAGCGAGACCTCCTCGCCGACCTCGCACGCCTTGCCGACCTGCACGTCCGCCTGCGCGCTCATGCCGCCCATATTGCCGCTATTCATCCGTCGGTCGTCTGTCGTGCCGCCGCAGCAGCGATTATCTCGGTCCACCTCGCCGCCTTCCAGCGCGATGTCCTGGCCGTCGAGTCGACTGTTTTGCGCCGCGACGCCGCGCTTGTTGGCGCCTACGATATCGTGCCGCTGACTGCTGTCGTCGGTGCCTTTGCCGACTGGCCGCGGCGCATGGAATGGCTGTGGGCCGTAGCCACATATATCCTGCCGGTCGCCCGGGCTGGAGAGGAGTCAAAAACACCCGCGCCAGCCACGTCCTCGTCCCTCATCGACCACCTTCGCGCCGAGCTCTTGACCGGCTACGAAGACATTGAGCGCACTGCACGCAGCCTCATTCGTGTCGCCGAGACGGCCTGGCTCAAGCAGGTCTCGGCCTGGATTCTGTACGGCCGTCTTCCGTTTGACGGCAGCAATACGCCCAGCAATCTCAAAAATGACGACTTTTTCGTGCAGCAGCAGGAGTCCACGGCGGACACAACGGGAGAGTACATATGCTTAGCACAGAACCTGCCATCCTTTGTTACGCCGGCTACAGCCGCGTCGATGCTCTTTATCGGCCGCTCGCTCGTGCACCTGCGCGCCAAAACCGACAGCAACCGCCAGGCCAACGGGCCCAAGGCAAGCCACTGGCTCGCCCAGGACGCCGATACCGACTCCGACGCCAAGAGCGGGTTTGCCGGCGCGCACTTGTCGTCGCAGCTCCAGGAGCTGGCCAAGCTCACATACCCGCTGGACGGCGCGACATTCTCGCGCACGATTGCTCACATCCGCGCGTTTCTGTCGCGCACAGCACTGCGTAAACTACTGCCGCCGAGCAAGGTCGTGGACATGCTGCAGCTGCTGCGCGACTTCTACTTGCTAGGCCGTGGTGAGTTTGCCATGGCGCTCGTCGAGCAGGCCGACGAGACCATGCGCAGCCGGTGGCAGCGCGCAGACGCGGCGGCCGTGTCCTCCCACTCCAAGAACCCCAAAGCAAACACGCTGACGCCCAGCGGCGCACGGGGCATGAAGGCGGTGATTGTCAAGGACGGCGAGGTCGCGGCCGTGCTGGCGCGCACATGGGCGATGCTGGGTGCCATGAGTGGCAAGCACGCCAACGATGACGAGGGCGAAGAGGAAGACGAGGGCATGGAGCTGGCGCGCGAGACCCTGCGGCTGGTCCTGCAAAAAGGCGCAGCGGCCAGCTCGACCGTGAGCACCTTTACTACGCCGCACAACCTGCGCGGGCCGCGGCAGAAGATGCTGGCTGCCATTGCGTCGACGCCGTTTCAGAACCTGCTGTTCTCCGTCCCCGCCTCGCTCACTCTGCAGATCCCCTACCCGCTCGACCTCGTGCTGAGCACGGCAGACCTGCAGGCGTACTCGGCCATCCACGCGTACCTGCTGTCGATCCGCCGCGCACATATTCGCTTGACCGGCCTCTGGAAGCTCTCCTCGATCCGCCGCCACCACCCGCCGCCGCCGGCGCCTCCCTATGGCGGCGGTGGGCGGTACCGGCTCGAGCAGGTGCAGATGCTGCGTGCACGCTATACCGAACGTGCCAATGCACTGCGCAGCGTCTGGGCGACGACGAGCGCGGCCATCTTCTTCTTGGCCGAGCTCGAGGGGTACCTGCAGATGGAGGTTGTCGTCGAGCTCTGGGATGGGTTCCGGGAGTGGCTGGGCGAGGGCGCGTCTGAGAACGGCACTGCAGACAGAGAGGCCGAGGGCAGAGACGATGAAGACGAAGACATCTGGATGGCCGAGGCGGCCGAGCCACCAGCAGAAGCTGCAACGTATGCCCATTCTACAGCCACAGAGACCGAGAGCGCACAGATTCACGACCCGCAGAGCTTGGCGACGGCCCATCGGCGCTACCTGCGGCAGCTCGTGCGCCGCCTCCTGCTCGACCAGGGCCTGCGCTGGACCGAGCCGCTCTACGCACTGCTCGTGAGCGTCGACCAGCTGTCGGCACTCGTCCACCGCCTCCAGAGTCTATGGCAGGCGCTGGACCTTGAGGCCGACGCCGGCGTCGTGGACGCATTTGTCGACCTTGAGCGCGAGCAGCAGGATGCACTCGACGCGCTGGCCGGTGCCGAGCAGAATGTGCGGCAGGGCGTGCTGTCGGTGGTGGGAGTACTGCGCGAGCTCGAGCGCGAGGCCGATGACCGGGGCGACGTGGAGGACGGCGAAGACGATGACTACGACGACGACGAGAGCGAGGCACGAGGGGGCAGCCGAGGCGGCGGCCTGGGTCTGCGGCCTGCCGGGGCATACATGCCGCGACGTATCGGCGGCCTGGACCGGCTGCTCATGAAGCTAGATTTCGGCAGCTGGGGAGGATAAGAAGATGGGAAAGCCTGCGTTAACGTGTTATCTGAATAATGACTAATATGAGCACTTTTTAATAGTATGACTTAACATTGAGTTGCGTAAAAGCAGGGAGCTTCCGTAAAGAAGGGACGTCATTTCCTTGAAGGAAAGCTGCACGTCGACGTCACGAGGCTGTCTAGCCTTGCCGGCTTTCCAGGTGATTTAGACAACTCTGCAACATGTTAGTATTTTACCCTGCGCATCAACTGCTAGTGGTTGTTATTTTAATCAATTGTTTTCTGGTGAGTCTACTTAATATTTGTTTCTTACTGTATATGATACTATTTTGTATTTTTATGTGTGTGTTTTTTTTTAAACTTTACTGCGCAAAGTAATTGTTTATTTTATTTCGCCATATTTCGACATGAGCACCACAACTAACAATAAACAATACAACACACAGTTATATTTGTTCACCTAGTTGATGAATATGATAAGCCAACATACAACTGTAGCCACGAGAACTGTTCAACCATATATGGAGTATGAATTTTGACGTGCAAGCTGCTACGCCAAGTATATACGGAATAATGAAGTCGATGCCACTACCATACACCATGCACATGTGCACTTGTTGTTTTATGCACTATTATATTTTACACTCTATGCTAGTATTGTTATTCGTACATAGTAAAGGTCGCTTTGTGTATTATTTTCCTACTGATACCTGTTTGTTTCTTCTGTTCCTGTCTACTAATCTCCTGCTGTCTGGTTCTTCATAAGATACATGGATTCTTCACCCCTGCCATCACTATTTATACTTTACCATGGTGTGTTCCAGATGCCATGCAACAAGGATATCTGGCGTCGAAAGCTAGCAAACAGTGCATATGTCGGGAGGAGTGAGAATTCAATGTACTGAGAAGAGGATAAATGTATCAGAAGGATGGAACGATGCTGGGCCGATTGGCCGATAAATATGGGGCAAATGAGTGTGTTTTCAGGGAGTACGGCCTCGCCCACTTCCCTTTGTTCAGGCCCTCAATCATGCGTCTTTCCACACATGGAGACACACATATAACCGAATATATATTCTCACTTCCGCTATTTTAATAGTTATGAGCCCGGAATGCGAAGAGATCGAATAAACGGACATCAGAAGTAACGAATATAAAATTTATTACTAAATTAATACTAATAATAAAGTCAAATCGACCTATTATCACTATGTCGTCTATCTTAGCGATTTCCGAGAACAATATATTGAAGGCTAACTACTTTAATTAGGAGCGGTGGTACGCGCAATTCTTCTCTACGTACGTTACGAAGTCGCCCGCCGAAATAACAGTAAACCTTAAGTCTTATAAAGCTAATAGCACACGGTATACGGACGCCGAAGCTTTTAAAACGGCGTACGGAGAGGAACCGGTAAAGCCGAGACTACTTATAGAGCCCTCCGTAAGGCCCGTAAAAATCCCGGGGACTCCCTCCGGGGGAGAGGCACCGCCTCCTTCGCCTCCTCCTCCGCCTCCGCCGGAGATAATATTCGAGTAACGACTATATCTTTAAAAGCTTAACGTTTAACAAGACGAGGTCAAGGTATATAAAGTTAAAAGGCTAAGGGTAAATACCGAGTATCGTCGGATTAGTAAATTAATTAATACTCGAGTTAACGCCGTTACGTACGCACGCTTTATTAATATTATTACGAGCCCTCGAGTTAAACTTTAAGCCTTAATCGATAACTATAAGTTAGATCCTCGTACGTTTAAAACGACGTACGAAAACGATTATTATTTATTAAAAAAGACTTTTACTTAAAAGAATATCGAGCCGTGGTTAATTAAATAATCGGAGGTAGTTATTAATCTCGATAATATAAAGTCGTATATTATTACCGATAAGAGATATCTCGACGATATCACTAAGTTACTAACGACGTCGCCGTCTATAAGCGCGAAGGCTGCCGCTATCGTTTTAAATATACGCCACTTTAAAGCGTACTATATCGATATAAACGATATTAGCGTGTATAAAAATATCGACGAAGTAATCGGGATAATTAAAAAGACGAAGGGTAAAGATATATTAAAAATAATTAAACGAATCTTCGCCGGAGAGATAAAATTAGCCCTTGGGAGAGAAAAAGAAGACGATTAAAGCGAGGCTGCTAATTTAAAGGCATTTAAAAGCTCCCGCGGGGGTAAAGGAGGCCGTAAAGGTATTAAGAGACCCGTTTATAACGATTATAAAAGTTAAGGACGCCTTCGATTTACCCGTTTAAATAGTTAAGGTGCTCGATTTTAGCTTTATTATACCGTATATAGGCGATTAAGGCATCTTTTTATAAATTACTAGTTTTTATAAGAAGACGGGAGGCTTGAGTAATATAAGGATAACTTAAGTATGCCGAAAAGAGAGAGGGTAATTAAAGAGTTAAAGAGAGACTTTAAGGCTTTAAAAGAATATAAGGTTGTTTTAGCGAAGAAAAAATGACTCGTACTATTTACGAGGGCGAAAAAAAAAAAGAGAGCTACGAGTTTTTATCTCATCCGAATCCGC
>JANSLV010000137.1:0-15099 GCA_029298845.1 Ophiostoma perfectum
ATTAGGTAGAGAACACTGCGGAGTGGGGAGTGGTTGTGTTTGTTTGTCGCTCCGAGAAAAGAGGGGAGTGGCGGGGGGGGGGGGGGGGGGGGGGGGGGGGGGGGGGGGGGAGGACTCACCAATGCGGAAGCCTAGAAAGGTGAGGAGGGTGATGGGGTGTGAGCTCAGGCGCCAGTGCAGCGTGCCTGGCAGGACTTGTGGCTGGGCCTCCATTGTGCGTGATGAAAAGGGAGCTGGAGGGCAGTTGGAGAGAAGATGGCGTCGGCAGCGTGCGAAATGCGGCCAGGTACCGGGGACGATGGATGGACGCGCAAACGAGATCGCGATCCGAGGTCGCTGTCACCCAATCGAGGGAGATGAGCCAAGCGACGAGATGCGCGGTGCGTTGGTGTATTTGGGCGTTGCCAATGCGGGATCCTTGTCGATATATCCGTGGAAAAGAAGGTGCCGTGGAGGGCTGGCGAAATGGGCGGAGGGGGCGGGCGGGGGACGTGATGGAGATGAGGTGTCGTCGCGATGTTCAGTAGCCGGAAAAGGAGGATGGCAGGTTAGCAGGAAGCGTGGCATACGTGTTAAGCTACTTACTCGTATTGAAGGGCTAGGCTCCACTATTCTTTCAGCGTCATTTGGTCGACCGTTGATTACCTCTGCAAAAGGAAAGCGGTCTATAGTGGCAGAATACGAAGCTTAACTAATACGACGCAAAGCCGTCTAGAATAAGCATCGGCTTTGGTGCGGGAAAGCCCCCCGAACTTACAGGGCGATTAGCGGGGAAGCGCCCAAAGGCATGCTCGGCTTCGCTCGACGCATTTGAGACCTCATCATACGTCGTATAGTATGTAATGCTTATTTATTTGTCAGAGATACAAGCTGCAAGGCTTTTATATTGATCACAGAAGCATTTGAGCAGACAAGAACGGCAAGCAGACAACAGACAACAGTCATTGCAATGGCCGCCCCGGTCTTGAGACGCTCGCTTCTTTATGGCAAGTAAACAAACACCGGGTGTCCTGATCTTGCATTCTCATACTAACGCGCCGCAGTTCCAGCATCGTCTCCTCGGATGCTGACTAAGTCGCTGACTCTTGCGTCTGACAATATTACCTATGATCTCGAAGATGCAGTCACAGAGACGGCAAAGCCTGCTGCGCGGGGGGCACTCCGGGCACACCTAGAGTCCCTCGCACGCGGCGAGCAGACGCCCGTCATCGGAAGCAGCGACAGTAAGACTGAGATTGCTGTTCGCATCAATGCCGTGTCAACACCGCATGCCCTTGCCGACTTGGTTGAGCTGGGCCCGCTCGCGCTATCAGCTGTCGACGCCATTGTTATCCCCAAAACCAATGCCCCATCCGACCTTGCGTTTGTGTCGGACGTCATCGGCCATATCCGGCGACAGGCTGTAGCAGATGAAGTGGCTGCTCCTACCAAGCTGATCGCCCTAATCGAGTCAGCCCGGGCCGTCATGGACCTCAAGGACATCTGCGCAGCAGGCATAGCACCCGAGCGCACCGTCACAACACCACTCGACGGCCTCATCTTTGCCGCCGAGGACTTTGCTCTCGATCTATCTATCACGCGCACACCCTCGCTGTCCGAGTTTTTGTATGCGCGGAGCGCTATTGTGACGGCGGCACGCGCATTCGGCCTGACATCGGCTATTGACCTTGTCTGCACCAGCTTTCGTGGTGACCAGGGCCTGGCGACACTAGCCGATGAGTGCCGAGGCGGGCGCGGACTGGGATTCACGGGAAAGCAATGTATCCACCCAACACAGGTTAGTATTGTGCAGCAAGTGTATGGCCGACTGTACGACGAGGCCGACCGAATAGAATTGGCGTGGGCAGTGCGTGTGCTCATTGCCGAGGACAAGTCGGCTGCGTCCGGACGGGGCGCATTCACACTCGACGGCGCCATGATCGATGCTCCAGTCGTAGGCAAGGCGAAACGGTTGTTGGAGCAGGCAGAGCGTGCTGGTGCGGCAGCCTTTATCCAGACGTTGCGTGAGAAACACAAAGATCAAGAGCCAGAGTAAACAAGCACAACCACTGCTAATCGCAAGCACAAGACGAACAAAATATACGCCGGTGATGACGTCGGCCACTTAATCCAAAGATAGTAACGGATAACAAGTCAGTTGTATTAAGAATTGGAAACATAAATATATGGGGAATAAACTAGATGAAATAAATAGTCTGATGAGACAACATTGTGGGAATCTTCTGGTCGATATGCAAGTGTAAACGAGAAAACCAATCTATAATGCAAGAAAGATCCAATAAGCACCCTAGATACAAAGGAAATGACAGAAAAGTGATCGCTAGATTCTCTTGTGAGAAGTCTTATAAAACATAGGAAAAGGAAAAACTAAGTGAGGGATACGAATGAGGATAAGTGTTCCCAGGTGTGGCATCTAAAAAGCCTGGCCGGGTTGGTGATGTATCATGCTTGGGTTCGACGGGCCAGGAGTCCTTGCTCGAGGTGCTCCCATCTGACTTGGTGCATATTGCGAGACGCCGCCGCCGTATCCTTGCTGGGTATAGCCCTGCATGTGCTGCTGCTGCTGCGGCTGTGGGCTTTGTGCAGTCGGCCAGCCACCAGGCATACCCATTTGTGGAGACCCATAGCTGCTCTGACTCTGAGGAGAGCCCATCGCAGGCATAGGTGATCTTGTACCTGGTGGGCCGTGGCCAGGAGGCAGCTGATAACCGCCATATATGGAAGGGCTCGGTGCCCCATATACCTGGGTGTACTGCTGCTGCTGCTGCTGTTGGTGCTGCATCTGTATCTGCATCTGCTGCTGCTGCTGCAAAAGGTACTGTTGTTGAGCCTGTTGCTGCGCCACATGCTGCTGTTGTTGCTGTTGGTACTGCATGTTTTGGCGTTGGTTGATCGCATACTGCACGGAATGCGAGCTAACACCCTCCCGCATCTGCTGCTTTTCACGCTCGCGAGCTGCAATGGCACCAACAAGGCCAGGACCGCTGGCAGAGTCTTGGTTGCTGCGTCCGTTTCCGGCCATGTTGATCAAAGGTGAACCAGTGGCGCGAGCCAGGTGTTCCTGCTCGCGAGCAGAGAGGTGAGAACCCACATTGGTCGACGAGGTATTCCGCGCGTGAGAACCAAGAGCAGCAGTTGCGCCTTGGGAGCTTGGGCGCTGCTGTTGTTGGTACTGCGGGTTCGGGGAGTTGCTAAGCATATCGAAGCTGGATCTGCGGCGAACTGCCATTGCTGAAGGCGATGGTGTGTTCTTTCTAAGATGTAGCATCGAGTTGTTCGACGGAACACGCTGGTGCGCGTAGACTGGTGTTGACGCTTGTGCGCGTTGGAGAACAAATTGCTCAGGGGTCACTGTGCCAGGGGTTGGGCGGCCATCATTGCTCGCAAATGGGCCAAGCATGGAGCCGCCCGGCTGCCAAGCAACACTGCGGCGACGGATAGTGTCATCAGAATCCTGGCGGCGGTGTTTGTACTCCGGGGTGCGTTGAGTATTATCGTTGGAAAACTTTCTAGTCTTGGCAGTACCAGCTGTGGCGGCTGTCATTGCTGCTGTAGCGGACACCGCCGCCGCAGTTGCGCCAGAAGTGGGAGAGAATGATCTTGAAGTGTTGGATGGTCCAGCCAGCGGCGTCTGTGTCATGTTCCGGGGTAGGTTGGCTGCTGCATAGTTGTATGTCGGTCCGAAATTGACTTCAGGAATGGCAAGATCTTCTTTTGGCTGTTGAGGCGCGGTCGAAGTATCGCCAACTGTCCGCAAGACACCCGCACGAGGGCGCTCTACCGACTCTTGTGTGTGAACTGACTCATGGGTGCTGGCATAGTCGGGGCTCGTAGTTGATGAGGCATCCTCATACTTGCTACTAGCCTCGCTTCGCTTGGTATCTTGGCGTAAAATCGGTGCCCGCTGGGGCCCATTGGTATCGTAGTCATCAGCAATGCTGTGCCCGTACTGAACCTTGGCAAGCGCATCCTCATCAATGTAATAGCCCTGCATACTCCCGGCGCTAGATTGAGCCGACTGCGGCTCTATGACCCCTTTATACCCCTGGACGCTGTCAGCTCTTGTAGGAACGGGTTTCCGATTAATCGGAGGTGAAGTGTTGAGGGGAGACAGCGGGTTGGCTCCTGGAGCTTGGCCGGCCTGTGGGGGAGGAGTCCGTAACCGTTCAGGTTGGCCTCCGGGTGCTTGTTGAGAGGTGGAAGAGGAAGCCGTGGAAGGCCGTGTCTGAGAAGGGGACGGACGGTAGGGAAGAGGTGAGGAAGGTTGGGCATTGTAGGGAGGGGTAGGGGGAGCGGGACCTTGAGTAAGAATTTGACGGCCGTTCATGGCGTCATGCATATGAGAAGGCGCAAAGCCAGTGTGTCCAGACATGGGCACGGGGACACGCGGGAGAGGTCCATTTGACGTGGAAACAGACGCTTGGGAAGGGCCATCGACCGGGTTGGGGAGAGGCTTATCTGTGGAAGTGAATGTAGGAGCTGGGGCAAGAGCATTATGTGCCTGGTTGAGAGGTGACTTTGAGTATGCTAGGTGAGGTGCAGTGCTGGACGGAGTGTGCAGTTGACCAGGGGAAGCAAAAGAAGAATTAGAGGAGGAAGACGGCATGGGCGCGCCAGTCAGGACTCCGCTGTTGCTACCCTGGCTGCCAGGCCGAGAGTCGTGGGCATTGTTCATGTCAGGCATTGGCAGACCTTCGCTGTTGGCCGCATTTGCATTTACAATTTGGGCCAGCGTCGTGTTGGACAGCCTGCTGTTGGCCCTGCGCAGCTCAGCCGAGTGGAACGGCATGCCTGCAGCCGGGCGGGACGAGGGTGGATGGTGGAAAGCAGGCGGCGACTTCACTGGCTCGGGAGTTTGCAGGCGCTGGTGTATATCTCTGAGATCCTGCGGCGGCGTGACGTTGCGAGACGAAAAGTCGTCTTCGGAACTAACACGCTCCGGCGTTGTCGCCAGCTCGCTGACGAAGCCACGCACATGGGTCGCTGGTGAGCTAGACGCTGCATTGGGGAAGTAGCCAGGTGCGTTTCCACTACTAGCTGCCGTATCGTATGTAGAGTGAGCAGCGGCGTAGGGTGGTGCGGCGTTGTTGTTTGCACCAGTGTCGGAATTGTTGCGCCCTCGTGCAATGGCAGCTGCCTGGGCCATGGAAGACGGAATACGCTGGCGATCCGAGGCAGGGGGCGCAGAGTCGTTGCGGAGGGCGGGCTGTGGACCCGATGCATCTAAGCGAGACGGGCGGGTCGGTTCACTGCTGTCGGCGAAACCAACGCGTGTGCGCTGCAGCTTATCACCATTGGTGACCATTCCAATCGCACCCATACTGTTGCTGGTAGGGAAGCTATTGGTAGTAGAAACGGAGCCGGGGCCGAAGCTTAGACGCTTGCTGCTGCGCCTAGAGTTGCGGTTGCTGTCTGCTCCACTGCTCGCACTCTCATCCATGGCGGACATGCGCTTAGCAGTCATATCCTTGAGTCTCTTGCGCCACTCACGTTCAGTCCAGCTGCCGCTGCCTTCAGTGAGAACTAATGTGGAAACATCCATCAGCTCCAGGTAACCGTAGCGCCGGTGTTTGGGCATCGCAAACATGAGAGACCGAGTATCCAGTGTGCTGGCCACAAGACGGCTTGGACGGCCGTAGAGGGCAAAAACGTCCCAGGTGGGAAAGAGGAAGCGCAGAAGCATCTCAAAACCAGAAACGGCATTAGGCACCTCGGGCATCATGAATACAAATCCTTCAGTTGTCGAGACAGGATCGGAGTGGATGACAATAGTGCCCTCGAGCTTTATGAGGGAGGAAGCATCGATAAGTGCCTTGGACTGTGGGTAGATGGCATACGCAGAATAGGCGTTGGTGATGGTTGCGATCGGCTTAGCCTTCTTTTGTTTTTTGCCCTCCTTGCGAGTGTCGTAAAACTTGATTTCGCCTCTGAGGACGGGCGCATGGGATCGATCGTATGGGGAACGCTTCTTCATGTCTTTTTGCAGCTTCATGACTTCTTTTTCATCCGGGGGCGAGATCACGCACCAGCACCGGCGCCAGGGAACACCAGCACCGAAACGCACGCGCACCCATTCTTCAGTCTTGAACTTTGCTGGGCTCATGATCAAGTTGATGTTGTTGAGCAACCGGCCCTTGCCGGCTATAAGAGCGCCAGTGTAAGCCTCCTGGAGTGTAGAATGCTCAAACATGGCCAAGCGAATGCCGGAGGTCCATTGTATCAAGGAGTGATGGGAGTTGAAATGTAAAAGGTATCGATTCCGACCAGCGGTCGATACACTCAGGACGTTTTGCAGTGGACGTTCGGTCGTGGAGCGTGTGGGAAGAGCATCAATCTAAAATTTGAGACTCAGGTTAGCAAACTGCACCCCTATCCTTTTTATTCATTTTTTTTTGCGAATAATAGGTCTCAGCATTTGAGCCGTTACTTACCACTTTGATTGAAGCGTCGGTGAGATTGATGAACTTGGGGAGAACTTCGCCATCTTGGCCAGTAGCATCGAGTTCTGCGGCATCCCACAGCGACAAGACAGTACCGACTAGTTGAGCAAAGCATTCCGTCCAGTTTCTATCCGGATTCGGACGACCCTCTGAAAATGTCAGTCATGATGCCGAAAGCGAAAATAAAGCAAAAAGGATAATAAAAGTGCAAATCGAATATCGCACGTACGTGTGTTCTGGTCGTCGAGCTTCAAGAAATAGCCCTCCTGATATAACTTATTCGCGTGATTGTTGAGCAGGGTGAAGACGGGCTGCAACTCGGGGATGGTGTCGTTGGTGTCCATGACGAGCGGCTGGTAAGTCTGGATCATGGAAAGTGGGCGTGATGAGCTACGCTGGCGGCCTGGTCTTGCTGTTGAGTGCGTGTCGTTGCCAGCTACTGGGCCAGCATACTCGTTGCGGGCCGGCGAAGCAGGAAATTCGGGAAACCGCTCTGTCGGCGATGGAGATCGCTCTGTCTTGTGATTGCCGCTTGTGAGTTGAACGCCGTCGGCTGGTGGTGAAGGAGTTCGTGATTCTCGATAGCTGCCACCAGAAAATGTCGACATGAACGACAGGACTAATGCGGTGGAGGGGAAACGTTAATATGCTTGAGTGGCAAAGTGGAAATAGCACAGGGTAGCCTAGGGTTGAAATGAAGGGCCGGGTGCTTGTGTCGTCAATGCGCTTTGACGGGGCAGGTGTGGAAAACAGGTAAGATAATAGTGACGATGGAAGGTTACAATGAAGAATGCAGGAGATGCGGGAAAATATTAAAAGACGGGAGAGGCGGGAAGGGGAATGAGAGAAGACAAAATAGGGAAGAGAGGTCGAATGCGTGCCGGGCAGAATAGGCAGAGCATGCAAAGAGAATTGAAAGGGAATCCAAAGGAATCGAAATGAAAGCAAAATGTGCCAGTTGTCGGTAGTCTGGAGTAAGCAAGAAAGAGAAAGAGGGCGCGAGGAGGGAAAGCTCCAAAAACGACAAGATCCAGAAATTCGACCAAAGCTAGAGCACAACAGGGGCAAATAAAGCATTGGTTGGGCGACTGTCCCTTATGATGTATTGGGTTGCCCTAGATGACAGGGAAATGGTTGGAGGAGAGCAAAGCAAGACTGGCGACTATGCCGAGAGGACGCGCATGACGGAAGTGGGCGGGAGTGAGAGTTGGCGCTGTCTTGTGTCGAGGTGCGTATTTTTGGTTCGATCTGTCTTGGTCTCTTTGTCTTTTGGGGTTGTCGCCGTCTTGTCTTTCTTTCCTTTTGCCTGTCTTGGTGTGCTTTGCTTGCTTTTCGGATATGATCTCCGATTGCTTTGACTTTCGGGTGCTCTCTTGTTGGTGTCGGCGCCCTCTTACTATCCTCTTTCTGCGGCTTCCAGGTCGCTGCTGGCCACATTGACGAATGTCCCACGCCTAGTAGCAAATGCAGGCTTCCAGCATAGGCTACCGTGGATAATAAAAACGATGCCACTAAGAGACCATTGGAAGGTAGTCTCAGGATCTAGACGAGTCCAAGCCCGATTCGGTAGCTCCCAGGGGATCGTCGGACAATCCTGGGCCACCATTGTTGAGCGCATTTGTCTGGCATTTTCGCACCACTTTGGGCATCTGGGTGGCTGTAGCGGCAGGGGTCGGGGTTCACCGCACCGTGGGAAGCGTGAACGGCAGAAGAGGAATGGCTAGGGAAATTGGGAAGATGCAGGTACAGAAGGGAGGTGGTAGTGCAGATTAGGAGGCAAGACGGTGACAAAGACGGGAGCGGAAGATGTAAACGAGCAAAAGCACAGGTGGATGAGTGATTGACAGATAGACCGAGTTTTGGGAGGCAGAAGAACAAAGTGAACGAGTAGAGTTTGGGACTAACCGCGATTGCGACCCATGTTGGGCTACTATTGGGGGTGTTTATCAACGACCAAGTAGAAAATTGGCGAGGCCGAGAGATAAAATCAAGATTGGCTGAAGGACCGACCGATTTTTGATTCTCCAGGGGGGCTGGACTGGGCCGTAGACTGAGCCGTAGTCGATGACCTTCTGCAGGTGAGTGATGGGGTAGATGATCGTGGGCAGTCGTCGATGGCGATGGCGACGTGTCGTCGAGGGCCAGGCTAAATGTTGTTAGAAGGCTGTGGCGGTGAGAAGGAAGGCAATTGAGACGCCACAGACGAGACGGCTAGAAGAGACGGCCGCGAGGGTAGAGGAGAAAGGTAGGTATGCAGGTAGGGCAAGGAGCTCAAGCTGGAGCGTGCATGAAGCTGGTATGCAGGCTTGCCCGAAGCAGACAGCTCGAGACAGCTCGAGAGCTCAAAGAGAGCGATTGATAGCCGCGAGGATCAACATAAGAAAGCTGCATGCATGGGGTAGACGATCGCAGCAGAAGGGACGAGGATGTAACGATAAAGCGAATGCGATGGGAGAGTAGGCGATAGAATGTAGAAGAGAGGTAAGAAGATGAAGATGTAGGAGAGGAAAATATAAGGCAGTGGGAAAGAAGGAGAAGTGGGAATGAGAGCGGGAATGACAATATTTGAAAGAGGGACTGGAAGATAGGAGAAGGGGGGGGAAGAAGAAGGTCAAGACGAAGAATAGGAAGGTGCGCTCGTTGACGTTCAAGGAAGGCACGAAGGCGGCAATGGCAACACCAAGATGTGAGAGTGTTCGGGGAAGGCGCGGCAGGAACGAAGCAGGCGCGAGGAAAGCGCAAAGAATACGAGGAAGGAGCAGGGGGGCAAGAACAAGGTGGCTGACATACAAGAAGGAAAGAGCTATCGGGCTATTGTCGTCGTTCTATTGTTGGGATGAGGAGGTATTGAGCAGTGAAAAGGGAGCTGTCAACCGTCGTGCCTTCCTGATTTGTTAGATATGGCGAAGTGTGGCATCAGGCTGCATGCGAAGCGGATGAACAGGTCGAATGGCAGAGGGAGACGAGGTAGAGAAGAGGGAGAAAAGAAGACGGGGAGTAGAGAATAAAAGAGAAGGAGAGGAAGTCAAGGAGAGAAGGCTGGAAGACGAACACATACGTAACCACGATGCGTCTGACTCCGGCACCTCTTGGTGTTTTGTCTTGGTATCTTGGGGATAAAGAAGAAAAACGAAGAAAGGGAAAAGGAAAAAGAAAAAGAAAAAGAGCTAAATAAGAAGGGCATAAGACAATAAACGATAAAAGAAAATGTGTAGAAAATAATAACAAATAAATAATGAAAGAAGAAATGAAGACGAAATGAAAGAAGAATGACTTACAGTGAAAGTACCTAACCCAAGACGGCCGGATACAAGTAAGTGCAGTGGGCTCTTTGTTGACGGGAGCCGTTGTCGTCTCTGCTTGGTTGCTTTTGTTCGGGTTTGAATTGAATCGGATAATCGGTTTCTATTTTAGAACCGATCGTCTTCTGCGGTACCCGTTTTGTCGTCTTGTCAGGGAGCTCCCGTGGTTGGAGGGAGGATGTTGGTAGGGAGAAAGACCGTAGAGAATCGACGGGAGGCAGAACAAAAGAAGCAGAGGCAAAGCCGCCCAGAATAAGACGAAAGAGGAAAGTACAAGGAGCGACCGGTTTCAAAGGAGCAAAGTGGCATGCAGTCGCGAAGCGAGCGAAGATAGCAAGACGACGATGCGAGTAGACGAGGAGGGAGGAAACGACTGGAAGTATGCGCAGCAGACAACGGACAGGATGGGGCAAGCTTCCGGATTACCAATAAGGCAAGATTGAGAAGGGAGATTAGATGTAGGAAGATGGAACGATGGAACGACGAGGGAAAGACGAGGGCGAGAGGCGAAGATGCAATAGGCGCTTGGCTGGCGGGTGCTGTATTTGCGGTTTGCGGATGGGTCGGAACGTTGTGTTGTGTTTTTACTCTTCTCCGTAATCCGTAATGTAATAAGGGCAGATCCAGCTGGAGTCGTATTCACTTCACGGCCGCTGTTGCGTAGCGTTTTGATGGAATTAGGCTTGGGTTTCGGGATCTGGGACGGGGACCGACTAGGTTGTGGGCTGTCTGGAAGCTGTTTGTTTCGTCGTTTGTCGCAAGAATGAAACAGGACACAGGGCCGGGGATACGGTAGAAGAAAGGAAGGAATAGAAGTTAAATAGAAGAAACGACAAAGAGAAGCGGCAAGGGAAACGAAGAAACGAGGAGACGAAGAAACGAGTGACGAAGAGGCCGATATCGAAACGGCGCTAAGAGAATGTGCGCAGTAGTGACGCAGCCATGGGTAAGAGAGAGAGAGAGAGAGAGAAACGGATCGAAAGCAAGTCGAGTGTGTGCTCACAGCGACGTAAAGACGAGTGTGTAAACTACAAATACGCAAGATGGTCAGACGTAGACTGTCAGGGTGGTGGACGTTGACGCAGCGGAGGGCAGAAGGCGGAAGGCGGGAGTGCGAGGAGCTCGACGCGGGCGCACAAACGCGAAAAAGGGAAAATGTGTAATAGTTGGTGGTAGCTGGCGGTAGCTGGCGAAAACAGGATGGGTCTGATGGCTAGATCGTGGGATGAGCGCAGGATGTAAGATTTGGTCTGGCCTGTCAGCCTGGCAGTCGCGTTTGCCAAATCTCTGCACAAGAGTATCCGTGACCACCAAAAGCATAGTCTAGTCGTGCAGTCTACTCCGTAGTTTGGCAGTGCGACAGAACTACGAAGAACAGTCGTAGCTGATCTCGCTGATGTAGCTGATGTATCTTAAGATATCTTAGCTGATGGATGCAGCAAGATCGACAAGTGCTCGGGGTTGTGGGCTGTTGGCATGGGCATTGACGGTGAGCCGGGGGTGTGGCAAGTGCGGCGAGCCAAGTCGCAATACGGGCTAGTCGGCTTCAAGGCCCTTAAAGACGTGGAGCATGCAGCATAGCATGGGGCAATGGGCGTGGCAGCGTGGCTCGCGTCGGTAGGCTCAGGAGCAAGAGGAGCGAGGAGGCTGGTCGGAGACTTTGACGGAGGCGGAAACAAGAGAAAACAAGAATGAAAAAGGGAGAAGACAGACAGACGCAAAGACGTGGAGGGACCAGAAAAGAAGAAGACCAGGCCAAAACAAGAGATCCAATGTGACGTATGTGGCAGGGGATTGTCGATTGCCAGTCAGCCAGTATCTATTTATGTCTACCTGTCTTTCCTTTCTTTTTGAAAACTCGTATCTGTTTCTACTTTTCTCATGACGGTGGCAGTCGACTATATTCTTATATTATGTCTCCGAGAATGCCACACCGGGAAAGAGCGATGGGAGCACGCCTTTCCATCTTCTCCGGCTTTCTTATGATATATCCGTTCGATATTATGTCATCCGTATCTACTTATCAAGTCAATCAGTAAAAACTATCTTATTAGGTCCCGATCCCTGGCAGTCTTTCTACATGCAGAGTTTATGTACGAAGTATATGCAAGACACGTATATACCAGCTGCAAATCCCAGCCTATGCTACAGGGGCCCGTCAGTGCCATATTAGCTGCACAGCCAGAGAGCGCGGGAAAATAGGATAGATACAAGATAAGATACTTAAGATACAAAGCATAATAACACTACACCCCAAAACACCGGAATACCTGTTCACTCTGCACCATTCTGGTGGATACGGAGTGTCTGTGCTGGTGTGTATTTATGTGATTTGGCGTGCATGTATCTTCATTTGTGTGTATCTTACGTATTTGTGTTAACTATTGGGTGCCGCAGGTTCTTGCTTGTGTTTCTACAAGGGGTGTGGGTGGGCTGGAGGGTGTGTCCTAGACTCAACTTCGTATCAACATCGGGAGAGCTTGTGAGCTGGAACCAGATAGATAAGATAAGATATATTCAGATACATTGTGATTGACTTGCTACTAATATGCTTACTTATCTTACTGCTGCTTACATGATGTCTTTCCTATTTCACACATTGCTCCTGCCCAGCTGCCATAGCTACTGCCTGTTCCGTCAGACTCACCCGAGGGGACGACAAGTGAGACATACGAAAAGCAGAGTGGAACAGCCCATACAAACCATAAGATAGAGCATCTTGCATTCATTACATCATCCACCAAATCCCGGCATCATTGTCCTGGCCAGCCGCACTGGCGCGGGGCTGGAGAGATACAAGCCTGCTATGATGGCTATAATAGCTACGTCGTAGGTGTGAGGTAGATTGCATTATAGCCAGTACTCCGCAATGGCTGCCCGTTCGCACCTGCCGTCTCCAACCATCGCGGCATGCCAGGCTAGCACTGCATCTTACCGCCGCAAATGTCTCCCGCAGCATCGTCACAGTATCACGACATATGCCATGTACCTGGACCTGTACCTGTACGAGGCCTGTCCCCTTTACGTGCAAGCACAGCGTAACGCTGGTGGCGGCGCCTTACAGCTAAACATGTTTGAGAGCTTCCCTGTAGCAGTACGATACTATGGCAATAGTAATACCCCGTATCAAGAGACGGTATGCACCCGAAGCTTGATTGGGGCTCAGACCAGCATTCCATCCAGCCGCCCTTCCTGCTCGACGGCATCTCGGTCCCATACTATTTTATTATTTAATCGGATTTTTCGTTCCTTTTTCTCCTAGTTCTTCTAGCTGAGCTGGCTCATCCTCATCTGCCAGCCAAGCTTCGGCGTCGCTAGCTTGTTCTCTGTCGTCCTTTTTTTGCCTTTGTTTTCCTTGGCTTTGAATCGGGTTTAAATAACCCTTTTTCCGTGTATGGTCCTCACTCAACCGAGACCATTTGCTCTGAGCGACAGCCCGAGATCTTCGGCATCACCCATACTACGAGTCCTTCATACTACGAAATAGTAAGATATACTCATCCGTCAACTCCACTCACATTCGTCCACATTGGAGTGATGTCGGCTTAGGCTTTGATTTTCCTCTGTCCTTCGTTTAAAAAGAAATATGCCCGGGCATCGTCACATCGGTTGTTTCCGTATTTTTTGTATCTTTTTGAGGGGGATCTTTCTTTTTTCCCCATCCGCCCTCTTCAACATATTTTTCCCTTTCCCTGCATATTCCCATCTCAACCGATACATCCTCCACAACGTGGCTAGCTTCTACGACGTGGGCTCTTCACCGCAATACCAGCCTCCTCGTTTTGATAACCGTCCGTCCCTTTGTCTATCCCCAATGCCCCCAATATAGTCTGGCGATGTTCCGGTGATCTTCCCTGCCACTTGGCTGGTAGAAACAGCGTTGCATTCGTGATATGCAGACTGCACTGTGAGAATGATCATTGCCAATACTCGTAGACTGTTTACATTCTCTTATATGCGCGCATACGAAGCACTCGTCCATTACAATCAAACTAAGACGAGTTCATGCCACCAGGCTAAGCTAGCAAGAGTAGCATCGCCTTCAGGGTCCTCCGAGACTAAATATATTATTTCTGTTTCTTATGTGTCCTCCGTTAATTGTATTTCCTTCCTAGCAGCCCGTTGTCTACTAAGCTAAGCTATTACCTTGTGTGCATCTAAAAACACACCCTTCGCAAGCCCATCGCAATGTGCTATTATCGGCTCTCCCAGCCACTGCCGGTAATCCGGCGGCCTCTCGCCCTACGGCGTACAAGTAAATGATATCCATGCATACGAGTATGCGTTTCTCCATGGAATGAGCTGACTCCAGACACTCTTCGTGGTCATTCTAGTCCAAGCGAATACGAAGTTGAGGAGAGCACTGTTATGAGCCACAGGGCAAAGTCTGCAGTTTGATTGAGATCGCAGGTATCTAGTGCATTACCGCTAAATTGAAAGGTCCAGGCTTGGCGGGAAGACCCGCCACAAAGGCTCCAAAGGTGAGCAACAATACGAGTGCCAAGCCTACCCAATATGCATACGAGAGATCGGAGAGACAGGAAGAGATAGTAAAGGGTAAATATGCCGGTGTAATACTCCTCTGTTCTCGACGAGTACTCGTATATATGACCAGCCCCCAAGAGGTCAGATGCCTTTTTGGTAAAGCTTCCAGTCTCAACTGCTGGGTCTTTTGCTGCCTGCAAGAGGATGCTAGGGACCGATGTGACGTCGTCCGATGTGGTGAGAGCGAAGCGCGAGGGGAAATGGAATAACGATGGAAGCATCTTCTTTTTTTTTCTTTTTTTTTTTTTGGGGGGGGGGGGGTTACGGAGTATATTGCTATCTAGAGAGGACAAGCTGGAAATACGTATTTAGAGTGCATTTAGATGGCTCGCCAAGTCTGCGCCGTCAGCACTCTCTTTCTGTTACGCTCACATGCTAAGATATCTTACAATAAGTAGCAGCCAAGGTCATCAGCGGATTGTCTACAGCGTAGGCCGAGATCCGTTGCCTAGTGTGCTGCCTTTCTCATCATTTTATCAGAACAGTCACCGCCGAACACACTATACACTGGAAATGCAGGTTGACACCATCGCGGGAACCCGTCTTCAGCATCTGCATGATAATCCAAGATGTCAGCCGTAACTCCGCGCAAGCACTTGGCCAGCCTAACACTCCCGCACACCATATGCGCACCCCTGCAGGGACGCGTCAGTGCCTCGCACAATCCTCCCATATAGTCGCAGCGCCGCGCAGTAGGAGAGTGAGCCCCATAGTGTCGGGAGGAGTGAGAATTCAATGTACTGAGAAGAGGATAAATGTATCAGAAGGATGGAACGATGCTGGGCCGATTGGCCGATAAATATGGGGCAAAT